>BPLR01017241.1:0-66942 GCA_021605095.1 Caerostris extrusa | reverse complement strand
TTTAATGCAGCAGGCAAATACAGAGACAGTTAAGCTTCATACAGTAAGCAAGGGGCTGTACTGACGTTACTCATTTAGTTCTACCCAAGGGGGACGTGTAGCTTGAAAGGAAAATATACTAGGGACGCGTCTCAGACGAGCCCCACAACGCTCTACGATCTTATTAGACCGGGAAAGTTTCGGTTTAAGTGGATTTCGAACCACTACAAAATATAAACCTTAAATAAACCAACTTATAAATAAACCAAAAATATAATCTCAGGAAGAAAAGCCGAAAATGTTTTTGCAGTAAATGTGCATCTATTTTTGTCGAATTAACATTTTAAATTAAACATAAAATGTACTGATTGTTGAGGAAGCCTACAAAAAAATATAAAGTCAGTGTTTTTTAATTGCTCAATAAAAAGCTTTCATAAACGTTTGCCATTCTTAAGCAATAGTAGAAAAAATTGTGAATGATTATTCTAACCCACATAGAAGCATCTACTTTCTGAAGTAAATAAAAACCTCAAAAGCAAATTCAATCTACTAATTTAGCTCTTCATGACTTTTTTACAACTTACACACTAACATTTGATCCCATTTCTTAATATAAGTTTTCCAAACAACATCAGAAAATGAAGTTAAAAAGAAAACCAATTTAACAGTATTCAAACCCATGTAGTTCTTCTTTTTTTCCGAATTGTTCAAGCAAATATAGCCAGGCCATTGAGTTTGTATTGGAAATTTAATGCTCGTGAAGCAAAATAGATGAATAGATTCCTTCCCCTCAAAATGAAACAATCAATGAAGGATCATTAGCTGTCATTAGAACAGCTATTCAACACCCACACAAACCCCTGAATGGGGTGATCGAAAATAGAATGGGTCAAAAGTTATGTCCTGATATTATCGATTTTATTAACAACCGTTAAACTAACAAAATGTCTCTGTCATTTTTTTTTTTTTGTTGCAGTTGGGATAAAAATCAGTCCATTGATATATAATAAGTAAAATCAGAATGAATTCAAATTAGTCGTTGTTACAATTTTTTATTAGCTGTTACAAAGATATGTTGATTGAAAAGAAATATCGATGTTGATTGAATAATCAATAATTAAAAAAATTAGCGCGTTTCATAATTAATAGGAATAATTAATCAAAAATAATTTTTCATCGTTAATTTTGGAAACCTATATTTAGCATGCTGCTGTGTTTTCATTTTCAATATACTACAGATAAATATGTATTTCTGTATAATATGAGCAATTTTTATAAGTGATATATATTCAATTAGCAATAAATATAATAACTAAAAATGGTTTAAAAAATGATTTTGCTAGTAAGCTATGTGCACTAGCAATTACTCTGACGTTTTAATTTTACTTGCATATATTTTACTCGCGGCTTTTTACAAACGATGAGATTTGATGGCAATTGTGATCATGTATGTAAGCATTTTTGTATCTATAGTCGAGGATTGATTGATATGAGATTTTTAGGAGGAGTAGGGGACTTCATATGATATGAAAGCACTGCTACCTCTGAAAATACAGGCATTGGGGCATCATGACTCCTCTCTGTAGACCGGGGCTTGAAGGGCTAAGTGGCTAGCGCTCTGTCGCTCGGTATCACAGGTTTCAGTTTCGAGTCCCGGCGATGGCATGGATGTTTGTAATGGTTCGGAATCCACTTTAAACTGTAGGTCCCGGTCTGTTTAGCCTAAATTGTGCACAAGATGATCGCACAGCGGCAAACCAAACCTCTGTAGACCAATGAATATGTCTCCAAACATTAAAGTAAAACCAATTCTTGACATGGATGCAAAATAAACTTCAGTATAATTGCTAAAACGAATTAAATACCTTTTTTTTTTTAGGCTCTATGTCATTTCTCACAATAAGGTAACAATTGTTACGCCTGAAAGTACATTAGGAGGGCCTCATGGTTGCGCTACAGACCAATGAGCATGTCTTCAAACATTAAGGCAAAGCGAGTTCTTGACATTAATGCATTAATAAATTGCTGACGTAGCAGTCACTGCAATTGTGACCACGTGTCAAGTCTTTTTGCCTCGACAGTCGAACTGAATGGAGGTTTTTTTCTTTGAAGAAGGGATTCCATATGATAAAGAAGCTGTTACCCCTGAATGTGCATCAGGAGGGCATCATGGACACTCTACTGACCAGTAAATATGTCTTCAAAAATTAAGATTAAAAAAATTTTTGACATTAATGCTAGCACGGCCACTGCTTTTAGAAGCGAAGAGATTCGATGGCTGTTGTGACCACGTGTCTAAGTCGAACAGTCTCGACAGTCGAACTGAATGGGGGAATTTTCTTAGAGGAAGGGGATTCCATACGATAAAGAAGCCCTATTACCTCCGAAAGTCCTAGAGGAGGGCATCATGGATTTTCTACAGGTTCCGAAACATGCCTTCCAACATTAAGGTAAAGCCAATCCTGACATTGATGTAAATCAAACGTCAGCATCTTCGCGGCAAAACGGGTGCTAGTGAGGTATTGGTTCCACTTGAGTCCCTTACCTACACAGATTTACTCCAAGCTATGTTAAATGGAAAAGCTATTTGGTCTACTCCCCCAAGTGCAGCAGGGGTATCGGGGCCATCGACCTGGCGGTACTGGCACTTAACTGTGACAGGCAGAAGCAAACAGCAATCACCCGTTTGCCCCCGTTTGAAGTATGACTTTCTCAGATGATTTGAAAGCTTTCGACACTTACACCAAACGCTCCTCTGAGCAGGCTTCACAATCTCACATCTTGGAGTGCCTGGGACTCAGATGTCAGGATCTCCTTGACAATCCGTTGATAGTCTTGGGCTTTCTTCGGGTATTTGGTTTCATGAACCTAGTCTAGCCCCGCTGGACTTTGGGGATAGGCGAAGAAGAAGAAAACGTCAGCATAATTGCTAGTACGTACATTGGAGTCATCGCTCTTAAAAACAAGAAAACCTGATGACACTGTTGAACAAGTGTCTAATAATTTTTGCATCGACTGTTGAATTGAATGCTTTTAGTTATTTTTAGATAGTAAGAGGATTCCATTCAATAAAGAAGTACTGTTACTCCTGAAAGTAACAGTACTTCTTCATTGAATGGAAGCAAACCATTCAATAAAGAACTGTTCAAAGACCTGCAGTAACAGAAGTGTATCATAGCCCCTCTGCCGGCCAGTGATCCAGTGAAGTGTTTCTGGGAATATTGTTCTGCAACAGAAAAAAAGCCCTATTAAGGGCTCAAATAAATATATCCCAATAAATAAATAACAATAGAAATAAACTATAATGTTTAACAATTGTAAAAGTAATGAAATTTCCTCTTATATTTATTTTTGCTGATTGTAAAATACTATTCTTCATATTTCAAATCGAGCAATTGTGGATGAAAGCATCTTAATTTGTCTAAATAAATAATAATAAAATCTAAAAATCTAATTAGTAGATGAAAATATTTTTCTTTAATATCTCATACTTCAGGAAAAAAAAAAATTATAGAAACAATTTAATTAAAAGAATAAATTACATATTACAAGAATAAAATTATAAATAAATAATTAAAAAAATAAATTAAAATTAATAATTTACATATTAAATATTTAAAAATATGTTATTAATTGTTAATATTATAAAATTCATATAATTCAATATGTAGTTTCATATATAGTTATTATAATTCATATGTAGTTATTATAATTCAATAGTAATATTTTATGTAGTTTTTTTTTTAAATTTCGAATATCTTAATTTAAAATTTTTGTTGCAAAATTTAAAAGGGAACAAGACTTTTTCTTAGTTTTATAATTTTTAAAACAGAATTTTGTCGCGCGTTTTGTTTTACAATAATGTTTTTGTTGTCGTATCCTCCATGGAAGGAGGGAAGAGGGGGGCAGTCTGTTGTGATGGAGCACCCGTAGGTAGAAGACAATAATCTATAAATCATATCCTTTTCTGATTTTATTCTTGTGGCATCATCATTCAAAAACACAATATTATTCTTAAAGAATTCTTTTAGGGATTGTTTTCAAAAAAATTTTTGATTTTTTAATACTAAATAATCTTTGGTACATAATAAATTTAGAATTTTTTAAATAAAGTCATAGGTATATTAGATTCTTTCAATTCAGTTTTCAATCCATTGTCTAATTTTCACTAGTATTGTTAGAAGAAATTATGTTAACTGTTTATTATTTTTGTTTTTAATTCTAACTAATCTTCCAAGTAAGCCATGGTAATTTTTTACAGAAATCAAACAACTATTTTCTTGATTTTGTACTTTTATTTTCAAAATATGTAAAAATAAATTCAATAATTAAAGTCAATAATAATAAGTTGTTCATTAGTGTCATAATTATAGTCAATATTAATAAACGGCACACAATTTAAGAAAAGAATAAATATTATTTAATAAATCGCAACTAAAAACCTTTACATATATATACATAAAAAAAAATTCATGTTGTATGTTACATGTTTCGTGTTTTTTAAATAATTTTTAAATGTATATTTATTTTATTCTAGACTATTATAAAAAGTGTACCTTTTTTTTTTAGAATCTTAAATCTGAATTTAAAATTTTTGTCGTAAAAATTAAAAAGTCTTTATTCTTAAAAAGCCCAGGATTAAAACCTTGAAGTTTATTGGCTGTTCTCTTTCTATTAAATTACTACACTTATTGCAAACAATTATTTATTTCCCTTAAATAAATATAAATAAATAAAATGTTGCAAAAAACAAAAAATAAATATCTAATATAGAGATTAAAACCTTTTATAAATGAATTAATTTTAATTTATGCATGAAACACTCAGGATTTAATTCCTTCCTTTCTTTTAGGAGGTATCACTTAATTTGTTTCTGTAATGAAGAAGTTCTTTAACAATGCAGCTATTTTAGATAATCTTTTATTATTCGTTTTAATAAAATAACATAATTGGTATTATTTTAAATAAAGTGTTTTCTTGTTTTAATTTCACATAATGAATGGACAAAAACTAGTAAATAATAATGAAAAAAAAAGTGTACTGTATTTTCTTTCAACGAAATTCTTATCTTCATCATCTTATAATAATAAATTTGTTGTTCGAACGTGAAATGAGTGAAGGAAAGTAAAATGTATTTAATTAATTAGTGAATTAATTAAATTACATCATGATGATTTAAGTTAAAAAAGATTAATTATAATTGCTACGGATTTTTCAAAACGATAGATTAGGTTTAAAAAATAATATTAATCGTTCAAGTTAAAAACAGTATGGATATTTTTAATAACTTCTTTAAATCTTCTTGCATGCCATTAAATCTTTTAAATTTTATATTTCGATTATTGAGTTTTTAAATTAGAATCCTGATTTTTTTAAGTTGTGGTTGAAAACCTGTCACATAAATAACTTTTTTTTTAATTTTAAGCATCAATAATATGTAGTAATTGGTCATCAATAAGGAAGAACTGTTACTGATTGATAAACATTATTCATACTAGACTGATTTTATTAAAATATAATACATCATTCATAATATTGACCAAAAATTAACATTTATCAATATTGCCAATACATTATTTCAGCAATCACTTTAAGATGGAAATTGCCTGATAAAACTTTCATTAAATCAATATCTTTTGCTGTCTAAAATCTTAATATCATCGTAGGATTTTCCCATCTTCCAACTTGGTTCAAACCCATAACATTTTATTTTTGCCAATCGATTTGAAAAATTCCCGTTTCCCCAAACATACGAAAATTATGCAAACAATTCAAAATCATCTTTTTAATTGTATTGAAACTCCAAATCTGAAGCCATTTTGATGAAATCGCAGAATAGGAGCCGTTTTTTTATTTGGCGAAAATTTAAAAACCTAACCTCTATTGTACTTTCCGTTTACCGAACTTACTCTCACAAATTTCCACAATCGTCAAGTCAACCCTGAATAATATTCTCTTTCATAATAAAATCTATGCAGATTTCTCTACAAAACTCTTCCAATCATTCGTGCTATACATTCAATCTCATCAGCTGTATCAGCCGTCGAAGGCCTACGGATCAATCATACTTAATAATCCTTGATCTTATTATTGGATCTCTTTTATATTATGTGCTACTACATTAAATTTCGATCTGCATCTCCACATATACCCCATCAAATTATATTTCAAACAAGTAGAACAGTATCATTTCCACAATTAGGACACACAAACCTTCTTAGCAATAAAACCTTTTTATATACACAATTCAATAATTTTCAACTTGGTATTCCTGAAGAAAACCCTGTTGGAGCTCCCTTCCATCAGTTTTTTAAAAAATTCCTTAAATATTTGTTCACAAAATAAAATTCTTCAATACGACATCGCAAATCGAAAGACTTTGGTCCACACAAGGAGCGAAAACAACCGCAACCGCATGAACAGGTAACGATTAAAATCAGTCATTATTAAAAGTAACGATTTAATTGCTCCTAGAACATTCCAGTAATTGAATTAAATCACGTGATTAATCTAGGCAAATTAAGCTAGGCCAGTAGCGATATCTTGGATACTACATATTTCGATTTTCGCCCACTTGGCAGCCAAAGTAAATCGCCAAATCTCAATGGCGCTTTATTTTTTGCTATCTGATTGATTTTTTAATTTATTGGCATTTTGCGATTTGATTTTATTGATAAATCATTCAATTACAAAAAAAGAATTTCAAAGTTGCTGACTGTCATTACGATAAACAATTCCAAAACTCGAGATTCACTATGTGATGACTCATAATATTTAAGCCTTCATATATATAAGATTCACACTATATTTTCGCAATTCATCAAACTCTGGTGTGAAATTAGTGTTGATAGTAAAAAATGTTGTAATTATGAAAAGAAATTTATGTTTCAACATATTAATTTAAATTTGAACTTTAATCCTTTTTAATACATTTTTTGTGGATTTTAAAATCCCCAAGCCAAAATAATATAATGTTGATTTTATTAACTTGATATTTCTTTGTTAAAAATTTTCTTCTCTAAACTTAAAAAGGTTTTTAAAAAATATTTTAATTTAAAAAAAAAAAACATTATATGATCATAACATTTTTTATCAAAATAAGGAAACAATGTGGAACGAATAGTTAACGCTAATAGCAACGATAAATTAATTTCTAATTTTTTATTATATTTAGCAAAAGAATACAGAAACAATGCTATCAAAAACTAGAATGTAAAAATGTATGTATTATTTGAAATTCGAGCATAGAATTGTAAGCATAGAATAAACTCTATATAACAATAAGATAAAAAAACTCTGCATAAGAATAACCTACTGAAAATATTAATGCTTTTTTTCAATTTGATATAGAATATATAAACAAGCTTTTAAATACTAAGAATAAAATATTTTTGCTCTTTTTAAATAATACTAATTCATAGAATTGTTCTTAAAAATGATACATTGTTCTAAAGAAATCACCGAACAATGGCGCAACTTAAAAAACTTAAACAAAGAATAGAATCGGAACTAAATCTAGAATAATCCCATAAAAATCATCAAAGGAATTATTTATTGGGAATTCTGCTATCGAAATCAAAAGACTAACAAAGATTTTTAGAAAATTACTCTAAAAGTTCTCCGGTAAGACTCAGTCGAGTAGTTCTTAAATCCTTCCCTCTGTCTGAATGCAGAGAGAGAACATTTATCAGTTGAAAGAACGAAATAAAAGACAGCAAAGAGAAGATTACGGCAGCCAAAAACTCTAGTCTATTATTTATTCCCATTCTTAATTTATACAGTTTGTTCTTTATTTTTATTTTTTTTTTATTTCCTCTTTTTTTTTTTTTAAGTGCACAGAAAAATCGTATTCGAAAGGGAACGAGTCGTTCTCATTGGTTTTTTAGATGCAGTTTTTGTTCCATAAAACCAGCATGTGGGACTCTTATTGGCTGATTTATGGACCCAGAACCCGCGGTGGGTTCCGTTGAAGGCGCCAAGATCTCGAGTCTATTTTTTACTGCAAAAAACTCCATAAAATTAGGTTTGTGCCCGCGTTTACGTTTCCTTCATTAATTTAACGAGCATTTTTCTTTTACTTTCAGCCGCTTCCGTGGGAATTTTTTTCTTCCTTGCCAGATTACCATCTAATTCATGAGTTTCTGTTCTGAGTTGGTCAAGGGCTTTATCGCGGATTACGAGGCTTCTTTTCAGGGGTAACGTTGGTGCAAGCACGCAACCTGAGTTCGAGGGAATTAAATTCGAAATGAAATGGAATTTAACTTCCACCATTACTTATAGCAAGTTCCTCTTTGATGTGAATTCCGAAGAAAGGAACATTTATAACCTGCATATTTTTAAAAATGTCGTTTCGAATGAATATCAGCATTCATCATATACACGCTAAAGCAGCATTTAAATTTAAATATTTGCATAAATTTAAAATTAAATAAAAATTAACCTAGAAACGAAAATAACATTTTGTTGAATATTTTTATGGATATCACGTTTCAATATTTCAGATTACCTCATTTTATTATAAATTTTCATTTTAATAAGTTTATGATAAATTTCTTGACATCATGTGTTTTTATACTGCAATAGGTACAACTTGTGTTCATTCTTTATGAAAATCAAGATCATCATTTTAGATTAATAAATTATCATTCAATTAAAAAATGAATTTCAAAGTTGCTGAATATCTCTACGGTAAACAAATCAAAAATATATTCACTGTATGTGATTTAATACAAATTTCCGCAATTCATCAAACTCACGTTTCTAGCAAAAATATAGCACTTGTCTAGGATAGACTAGATTATAGTAATCTAGTACTCCCTTGTTTATAGTAAAAATCCTGTATTAATGAAAAAATATTGTGTTTTTAACTTATTAATTTATATTTTAAATTAAAACTTTAATTTTTTTTATGCTTTTTATGTTATAAAATCTTTTTATGTTTAAATTTTTCAGTTTTAAACTTAAACTAGATTCTTTAAAAAATATTTTAATATCAAGAAAATATTATGTGATCATAACATTATTTATGAAAATTAAGGAAATTATGTGAAACGAATAGTTAAAATTAATAGGATTAATTAATTTGTCATTTCTTACTATATTCAGTAAAGAATATAAAAACAATGCGATAAAAAATTGATATAAACGATATAAAAATTTATGTATTATATTAAATTCGAACATAGAATTGTAAACATAAGATAATCTGCATAAGAATAAGATCAAACTCTGAATAAGAATAAACTACTGAAAATTTTAAGGTATTTTAATTTTATATAAAATATCAACAAACCTTTCAAACAACAAGAATACAATATTTTGCTCTTTTGAATAATCTGAATTCTTAGAAATATTCTTAAAATGATACATTGTTCGAAATAACTCACCAAACAATGGCACCACTTAAAAAAGAATAGAATCGGAACTAAATCTAGAATAATCACATAAAAATCATCAAAGGAATTATTTATTGGGAATTCTGCTATCGAAATCAAAAGACCAACAAGATTTTTAGAAAATTACTCTAAAAGTTCTCTCTACTAATACTCAGTCGAGTAGTTCTTAAATCCTTCCCTCTGTCTGAAGGCAGAGAGAGAACATTTATCAGTTGAAAGAACGAAATAAAAGATAGCAAAGAGAAGATTACGGCAACCAAACTCTAGTCTATTATTTATTCCCATTCTTAATTTATACAGTTTGTTCTTGTTCTTTAGTTCTTTAGTTTTTTTATTTCCTTTTTTTTTTTAAGTGCACAGAAGAAATCGTATTCGAAAGTGAAGGAGTCGTTCTCAGTGGTTTTTTTAGGTGCAGTTTTGTTCCATAAAACCAGCATGTGGGACTCTTATTGGCTGATTTATGGACCAAGAACCCGCGGGGGTTCCGTTGAAGGCGCCAAGATCTCGAGTTTATTTCTTACTGCAAAAAAACTCCATAAAATTAGGTTTGTGCCCGCGTTTACGTTTCCTCCATTAATTTAACGAGCATTTTCTTTTACTTTCAACCGCTTCCGTGAGAATTTTTTTTTCTTCCTCCCTCGCCAGATTACCATCTACTTTCTGAGTTTCTGTTCTTAGTTGGTTCAAGGGCTTATCGCGGATTACGAGGCTTCTTTTCCGAGGTAGCGTTGGTGCAAGCACGCACGCCAAGTTCGGAGGGAATTAAATTCGAAATGAAATGGAATTTAATTTCCACCATGACTTATCGCAAGTTCCTCTCTTGTGTGATTTCAGAAGAAAGGAACATTTATAACGAGAATAATTTTTAAAAATGTCGTTTAGAATGAATATCAGCATTCTTCATCTGCACACTAAAGCAATATATAAATATTCGTATATTTTGAAATTAAATAAAAATGAAAATGACGAAAATAAGTAATATAGCGTCATATGTTTATAGATATCGCAATTTTATATTTCAGATAAGTTTTCTTTTTATAATAAGTTTATTATAATCTTCTTGTCATATTTTTGTGTGTTTTTATACTTCAATAAGCACTACTTGTGTTCATTCTTTAAAAATGACTCCTCATAAAATGTACAGCGTTTTTTTTTTTCTATTATACCTTTGAGAGATATACATTTAAAAGTTTTAAAAGGACTTTTTTTTTAAATGTTAGTTTCAATTTTATATAGAATAGCTCAACAAGCTTTTAAACAACAAGAATAAAATAATTTGCACTCTTTGAATAACATGAACTCTTAAAAATTGTTCTTGAAATGATACATTGTTCGAAAGAAACCACCACACAATTGCTCCACTTAAAAAGACAGAATCGGAACTAAATCTTGAATAATCCCATTAAAATCATCAAACGAATTATTTATTGAGAGTTCTGCTATCGAAATTAAAAGACTTACTAAATTTTTTGTAAATTGCTCTAAAAGTACTCTCCAGTAAAACTCAGTCGAGTAGTTCTTAAATCCTTCCCTCTGTCTGAAGGCAGAGAGAGAACATTTATCAGTGGAAAGAACGAAATAAAAGACAGCAAAGAGAAGATTACGGCAACCAAACTCTAGTCCATTATTCATTCCCATTCTTAATTTATACAGTTTGTTCTTGTTTTTCTTGTTTTTAATTTTTTTATTTCCTCTTTTTTAAGTGCACAGAAGAAATCGTATTCGAAACGTAACGAGTCGTTCTCAGTGGTTTTAGGTGCAGTTTCGTTCCATAAAACCAGCATGTGGGACTCTTATTGGCTGATTTATGGACCCAGAACCCACGGTGGGTTCCGTTGAAGACGCCAAGATATCGTGTCTACTTTTACTGCAAAAAAAAATCCATAAAATTAGGTTTGTACCCGCGTTTACGTTTCCTCCATTAATTTAACGAGCATTTTCTTTTACTTTCAGCCGCTTCCGTGAGAATTTTTTTTTTTTACTTCCTCGCCAGATTACCATCTAATTCATGAGTTTCTGTTCTGAGTTGGTCAAGGGCTTATCGCGGATTACGAGATTTCTTTTCGAGGTAACGTTGGTGCAAGCACGCACGCTGAGTTCGAAGGGAATTAAATTCGAAATGAAATTGAATTTAACTTCCACCATTACTTATCGCAAGTTCCTCTCTGATGTGATTTCAGAAGAAAGGAACATTTATAACCTGCATAATGTTTTAAAATGTCGTTTCGAAGGAATATTAGTATTCATCATCTTCACACTAAAGTAGCATTTAAATAATTGCATAAATTTAAATTAAATATAAATTAAAAAGACGAAAATAAATAAGAATTGATTGAGATATTTTTATACATATCAAGCTTTTTATATTTCAGATTACCTCTTTTTATTATAAATTTTAATTTTCTAATAAGTTTATGATAAGCTTCTTGACATCATGTGTTTTTATACTTCAATAGGTACTAATTGTTTTCATTTTTATTAACATCAAGATCATCATTTTATTCACAAATCATTCAATTAAAAAAATTGTTTAAGTTGCTGACTCTCTACGGTAAACAATTACAAAAGATATTCCCTGTATGGGATTTAATACAAATTTCTGCAATTCATCAAACTCACGTTTCTTGAGAAAACTAGCACTGGTCTAGTATAGACTAGATTGTAGTAGTCTAGTACTCACTTGTTTATATTAAAAATGTTGTATTAATGAAACAAAATTTGTGTTTTTAACATATTAACTTATATTTTAAATTAAAACTTTAATTCTTTTTTTATGCATTTTTTTCGATTTCAAAATTCCCATGGCTAAATAAATGATGATTTTATTAACTTGATATTTCTTTGTTTAAAAGTTTCTGTTTTAAACTTAAACTAGATTCATTAAAAAAAAGATTTTAATATAAAAAAAAAAAATTATACGATCATAACATTTTTTTATCAAAATAAGGAAATAATATGAAAAAAAAATAGTTAACTTTAATAGCAATAATAAATAAAATTATAATTTATTACTATATTCAGTAAAGAATACAAACACAATACGATAAAAAAACAGAATATAAAAATTTAAGTATTATTTGAAATTCGAACATAGAATTGTAAGCATAAGAGTAAACTCTACATAACAATAAGATCAAACTCTGCATAAGAATAAACTACTGAAAATATTAAAGCATTTCAGTTTTATATACAATAAATCAACAAGCTTTTAAACATCAAGAATAAAATACATTGCAGTTTTTTAAATAATACGAATTCTTAAGAATTATTCTTAACATAATAAATTTTTCGAAAGAAATTGCCAAACAATGGCACCACTTAAAAAAATAAAGAATCGGAACTAAATCTAGAATATCATCAAAAGAATTATTTATTGAGAATTCTGCTATCGAAATCAAAAGACTAACAAGATTTTTAGAAATTTCTCCAAAGGTTCTCTCCTGTAATACTCAGTCGAGTAGTTCTTAAATCCTTTCCCTCTGTCTGAAGACAGAGAGAGAGAACATTTATCAGTTGAAAGAACGAAATAAAAGACAGCAAAGAGAAGATTACGGCAACCAAACTCTAGTCTATTATTTATTCCCATTCTTAATTTATCCAGTTTGTTCTTGTTCTTCTTTATTTCTTTTTTTTTTTTTTTTTCCTTTCCTTTTTTTTTTTTAAGTGCACAGAAGAAATCGTATTCGAAACGAAACGAGTCGTTCTCAGTGGTTTTTTAGGTGCAGTTTTGTTCCATAAAACCAGCATGTGGGACTCTTATTGGCTGATTTATGGACCCAGAACCCGCGGTGGGTTCCGTTGAAGGCGCCAAGATCTCGAGTCTATTTTTACTGCAAAAAAACTCCATAAAATTAGGTTTGTGCCCGCGTTTACGTTTCCTTCATTAATTTAACGAGCATTTTTCTTTTACTTTCAACCAGCTTCCGTGAGAATTTTTTTTTCTTCCTTGCCAGATTACCATCTAATTCATGAGTTTCTGTTCTGAGTTGGTCAAGGGCTTTTCGCGGATTACTAGGCTTCTTTTCCGAGGTAACGTTGGTGCAAGCAAGCACGCCAATTTCGGAGGGAATTAAATTCGAAATAAAATGGAATTTAACTTCAACCATTACTTATCGCAAGTTCCTCTCCCATGTGATTTCAGAAGAAAGGAACATTTATAACCTGCATAATTTTTAAAAATGTACTAAAGCAACATTTAAATATTTGCATAAATTGAAATTAAATAAAAAGACAAAAAAAAGTATTGATATATGTTTATAAATATCACATTTTTATATATCAGATAAGTACTTCCTTTTTATAACAAGTTTATGATCATCTTCATAGCTTCATGCGTTTTTATATTTCAATAAGTACTACTTGTGTTTATTCTTTAAAAATGATTTTTTTGCGTAAAATGCACAGCATTTTTTTCAATTAGACCTTTTATGAGATATACATTTAAAAGCTTTAAAAAAGATTTTTTATAAATGTTAGTTTTCTGCTAAATATTATGGTAGTTTTTGACTTAGAATATGTTTTTAATTGATATATGATTAAAAGTGAATAACATCAATTGATCACTGCTTATACCTCAGTGATCAATTGACGTTATTCATCACCCCTCATTCATAATCAGTTTTCCCTTTGAGAGTTTAGTTTGTTAAATTTGTTGGTAGTTTTCCCTTTGGTAGTTCCATTTTATTAAATTTGTTGATAGGTCTAGTTTTTTATATTTGTTGGTAGTTTTCCTTTTGATAGTTCTAATTTGTTAGTAATTTTCCCTTTGATAGTTTAGTTTCTTAAATTTGTTGGTAGTTTTCCTTTGGTAGTTCCAGTTTATTAAATTTGTTGATAGTTTTCCTTTTGGTATTCCAGTTTGTTAAATTTGTTGGTAGGTCTAGTTTGTTAAATTTGTTGGTAGGTCTAGTTTGTTAAATTTGTTGGTAGGTCTAGTTTGTTAAATTTGTTAGTAATTTTTCCTTTGATAGTTTAGTTTCTTAAAATTTGTTGGTAGTTTTCCGTTGGGTAGTTCTAGTTTGTTAAATTTGGTGGTCGCTTTTCTTTTATATTTCGAATTTGTCAAATTTATTGGTAGTTTTCCTGCAATAAGTTAACCAGTTTGTTTTTCTTTTTTACTCACTCTTATTAATGCTACAAAATCATGTATAAATTATCAATCGATTGGGATAATTCCATTTTGATGCGCTAATTTTTATGGCGATGGACAGTTTTAGATTATAACTAAGACTAATTTTTCTACCCTTATAATATTTTATTTGTTTGCTTTGTTCAATATTCCTTAATATTTAATTACGATGCTGAACACTTAAATACCGAATACCCATCTTTATAGCAGTCCGCAGCAAAGCATGGAGAGAATGGACGCAAGATTATGTCCAATAAGCTGTTGTGTACGCTTTCGTGAAAGAGAATTTAATTAAAGCCGCCTGTCAATCAGGTGGGGCGCTGGTGGTGCCCCTGTGTTTTTGCCCCATTCATTACGCCGTCCTGCGCCCCAATAAAGAGATCCGAATCGAAAATGAGGTTCCCCTGATGGATTGTTTCTCCGAGTTTCAGGTTCACTGACATGTCCCCGATTTGATGGATTTCGAACCTCTTTCGTTTTCGTGAAGTACCATGAATAAATATGATAATTACTTTAAGTGGAACGAGTAGCTTTTCAGTATAACCAGTGAATTATTCATGAGTGTTTTACTTCGCATTCATATTTTATTCCGTATATCTAATCTCTTACAAGTGATTAATTAAGAGACAGAAAAGAATTGTATTTACTTCTTTTCTTAAGTTTTAATTGGCAGTCATTAACGCCTGACTCCTGGATTGTGGCATTAAGTACCGTAGAACCTCTTTAAGTTGAACCTCGATAAGTCGAAAACCTCCACAACTCGAAAACATTTTTGTTCCCTTACCTTCAGGCCCCAAAATCTCCATTATTCGAAATTTCAACCCTCTATATGTCAAAATAATTAGTCAATCCCCATAAGCCATTTTGGTATATATTTTCCCTCCGTAACTCGAAAAAAAAATTGCAACTCTGTTTCTCGAACATTAGCAATGTTTGATTTTACAACCTTTACAACTCGATCATTTGAAATTATTTCGGAATTATTTTGATATTTTATTGTAGTACATAATATAACTTTTAAGTTGAAAATAAACAGGTTTATTACCTCTGTAAACTTGAATTTTTATTTAATTATGAACTCAAAATAAGTCAGAAAGAATCTGAACCTCTACTAGTCGAATATTTCCTTACAAAACCCGCGTATGTCGAAATCCTCCATAAGTCGAAAACTCTATAACTCGAATTATTTGGCATCTCCCTTGAAGTTTGACTTACAGAGGTTCTACTGTAATACTAAAAGTAAACACTAAAGCAGGGGTGGCCAACCCAAATGATGTTCGAACCACTTTGGAAAAGCATCATAACTCCACGGGCAGCATAAAATTATTATATATCTCCATATTAGATTTAGACCCACTATAGACATTTTTTGGAGAGAAAAATTGAAACCTAATGAGTTATTATTTTTTTGTGTTTACTATTATTCTTACATGTAAACATAGATAATATAATAATAATGATACTAAATGCACATTGTAAAGAAATCTATAACTCTAAAAATGTAATATAAAAAGTATATAAATATTTTTTTTTCTTTCTAATGCAGCTGACAAACACAGACATGGACGTCTTGGATGCCTTAAGGCAAGTGCTGCACAGACGTACTCACTTTGCATTACCCAGGGGGCGCGTGTAACTTGAAGATAAGCTACGGACGCGGAGTAACAATGTCCCCGCAACGCTCTACGATCTTATCAGATCGGGACCTACTTTTTAAAGTGGATTCCGAACCACTACAAACAACCATGGCACCGCCGGGACTCGAACCCGAAACCTGTGGTACCGAGCGCCAGAGCGCTAGCCACTCGGTCATTCAGGCACTAAGTATATAAATATAAACGAAATAAAAAAAAATGAAATCATTAAAAAATATTTATTTTACTAGTGTGATGTGTTTTTCTACACTCTTTCACTTAGCTTTTTCAAATCGATCTCAATCTGGGTATTTGCACATCTTAATGGGTGTTGCCTCCGTTGTGCTTGAACGTATTTTGGGTTTGGTCAATTTCATTTTCGAAAAAAACTATTCGCAAGTGTAAGTTCAACCAAAAGTGCTAACAACTTGAACTAAGAGTCTGGTTTGCTCTGATATAAACAATAAACTCTGCGTATCTAGTGATGGTCATTGCGTCATTGAGGTCACTTAAGATGAAACATAGAACTTGTTATATTAGATGTTCCAAGATGCGCGAGCATCATGAGTTAACAGAATTAATTTAAATACTCTGCGAGTTCATAATTGTAATAAACAGGAAATATCTGTCCTATTTTCTCAAGAATATCCTTTTTAAAATCAAAGTTGCTTTTCTCATAATTATGGCAATTCATTTTTGAATATATGGATCCACTTATGGATATATATATATTGCACATATTGATATATATATTGCATATATGGATGCACATGTCGCGGGTTGTCCACGCATGCACTAAAAGTTCGTCTCTAGTACAGAAAGCAAACAGCAGTCAGTACCCTTAAAAGTTCTTACGGAAGATATCATTTCTTATCGGTTAATTGTTCATGATATACAGGATGATTATAATTAAAGTCCCACTTTCAAAATGTTGTAAAAAAAAACCACTCGTCACAATGAGTCAAATTTGAACTGAAGATACTTGAAGAAGGACAAAACGGCACGGCATCAAAAAAAGTTCCAAATATGTATGTATATGGATGTATGCCTAAATATGTATGTCCAAAATATGTATTTATATGCTTTCCAAAGTGTATTAAACGACGGCGGTGTAAGCGGCATAAAGAAAAAGAATTCGTCGGTCAGTGATATTTTGAATCGAAATGACCACATATTTTGCATGAATTGCACATTAAATTAACTGTAGTGTTCAATGTGCTGGATTGTTTCGGGTTTTTTTTAACGGAAAGAAAATTAATTCCAAGTCATTCAAAAGTTGTGACACTGTTAGTGGAAAGCCCATCCACCACGGCAAGCTCATACCAAATTGGATAGGAAAACCCGGTGGAACTTTTTTGGAACGTTTTTGATGTTATACCGTTTCTCCTTTCTTCAAGTATCTTCAGTTCAAATTTGAACTCATTGTTACAAGTGGTCCCATTTTTACAGAATTTTGAAAGTGGACTTTAATTATAATTACCCTGTATATATTTAAAACACAAAGTAGCCTGTATAAGTTTACTGCAACATATAAGGTTTTATTTATAAGTCAAATGCATAGTATATTTTTAGCAATTTGAATACATTACAGTTGGATTCCACACTAAATATTGCAAGGGTGGGGATTTTCTTTATATTCAAAAAGCTTTCGACAGAGTTTGGATAGACGGATTAATATCTAAATTTATTATTCTTAATTTTCCTCCACACTTGATTAAACTTATTCGCACCCACCTTACTCCATAGAACTTTCACTATTAAAATTAGCAAAACAATCTCTTCTATTAAAAATATTTTGGCAGGTACTCTACTACAAAGTAGTAAACTTTCACCACTGTTTTTCTCTATTTTCATTGCGGATATCCTCCTAATCCTAAAATTCGTTCGGATATTTACGCTGATGTCACTGCCATCCTTTGCAAAATAGAAATTCGTAGCTATAATCCTTACTAATCACCTTAAAGTTCTCAATAACTGGTTCAACAAATGCAAAATTTCTGTAAATATTGACAAAACTGAATCTGTTCTTTTTTTTTTTTCCGATAACAAACTTAAGAGGCCTGTGAACAAAATCAACAATATTATAATTCCTTGGAGTACTCAAACTAAATATTCTGGATCACCATTTAACTTGGAAACAACATTTCTTCCAACTAAAACCAAATTTCGTACCGCTTTCCGTAAACTCTATCCTCTTATTAATTGAAATTAAACTAGGACCAGAGATAATAAATTTCTTTTATCTACTTCCATTCTTCATCCTATCTTAACCTACTCTTGCCCGGTTTTGGTCTTATGTGGCTAAATCTAATCTTAAAACTATTGAAACGTTACAAAACATCGCTATCCACTAAACAACTTCTGCTAAATGGTTTATACGTAATTCTGGTCTTATTAACATTACTTCTTTATTTGATTTTCTTAAACATATTTCAGTGATTCTTAGTTAATTCTTCAAGATGTAATATATTAATTGCAGAATGGTGCAAGTAAGAAAAATAGATGAATCCCCAACAGGAATCTTCACTTTATCGGCGCTACAGAAAGGAATCATCAGTAAAGGAGAATTAGTTCAAGATGGCAAGAATATATCTATACCGTTTTCTACTTTCTGACATAGAAGTATCATAATTTGGTAGAGCTTTTACGACTCTATTTTCAACGTTTGAATTGTGAGACTTAATAGAGATTTTTAATATAAATTGCCTAATACAAGGGAGATTGCTTGTATTTCTGTATCTTCATTTTTTAAATAGCAAGGTTAATTGATATTTCATTGATTTCTATATATTACAAAAATTGTTTATAGTACGTAAATTCAAATTTCACAGGAGACAATTTTGATTTACATTGTTTAATGAACAGAAGATGCGCACTTTAAAATTGCTACAAAGACTATTCCTATAAGGAGAGTATTCAATCGGGAATAACTCCCTAATATTTAGTTTTGTCATATCAGGTATAAAATTTAATAAATTTATCGCCAAATTTGGATTGAATTTTTCTTTTACGAATAAAGTGATAAAAATAAAAACATTTACATGCATGTAACGTTTTATGAAATTATGTTGTATGTGTATATATGATCAACATAATTTTGCTATAGCATTTCTTTTAGATATTATTGAACTTTAAGATTGTAAAAAAATAATTTTCATATACCTGTTTTTTGACGAAATTTAAAATTATCTTTTCGAAATAAACATGCAGTGATATCAGAATTTATTCCAAAGAAATATAAATATAAAGCTTTTTTTATCACAATATTAAAATTTGAGTGGGTGAAAACGAATTGTTCAAATCCCATTGGTCAAATCAATTTACTCACACAGTAAAATAATATTACAAATATTATTATTTTAATATTGTTGAATATGAAAATATACCGAGATATATATTATTCGTCTTCTTCAAACACTAAAAATGTTCCCGCCCAGGCCAATCTCTGTCAGGTTCCATCAGTCAGGCCCATCCTGACACTAGTATCCAAGATGATATTTGTCCAGCTTTTTCTCACTAAGATTTCTAAACATGAGAATCTTCTTTTTACGGAGTAGGGTTGTTAGCCCTAAGTCTAACCCCCTGGTTTGTCGTTCTGCTGTCACTTGTTGTTCATGAGGACTAATTTGACCGGCACCTACGATTTAAAATGGATTCCAAACCACTACAAAAATTCATGGCACCACCGGGACTCGAAACTTAAACCTGTGTTATGGAGTGCCAAAAAATATGTACTATTTGTTAAAATTATACAGAGCAAATTCGTGGTAAATAATGGTAGAAGTTAAATTCTGCTTCATTTCACATTCAATGTCTTCGTGGAGTGTGGTGCCATTCTTTGAAACAACATACTCATTTATAAAAATATTGAATAAGATGATGCTTTCTCCTAAAGATCACATCATGTCCGTTGTTGTACAAGGTTTTGCAATATTTCTGTAAATGTGTCACAATCTTAGTAATCTTTTTCTTCTTTTGGCTGGTCTCTCTTGGTAAGAATTGCCATAACTATTCATATGAAGGTATTGCAAATCAGTTAAGGGAGAATTTTTGCGCTGGTAGGAGTGGTGTATGCTCCTAGTTTAAATTTTGACAAGTTAATTATTTATTGTTCTTTTTTACTAATTGTTCTGATTATTTATGAAGGAGGAGACAGTTACAGAGATGCCATGTTTAGAAAGTATAGATATTCTTTGAGTCGCATGTTGGCCTACAAAAATCTGCCATAGATTTAAAACTATGCCTGTTAATTAAAGTTGAGTAAACTCAATCCAGACAGTTGTTTTTGTTGAAAGAAAAGAGTATATTGCAGATTTTTAGTCTATATATAAAAATCTACTTAGTAATTTTATAAAAAAAAAAGTGCAATGTTAAAATTGTAAAAAAAAAACTCTTACTTATTGTACATTTGTTCTTTCATTTAAAAAATGCAATAAAGGAGAAAAGAGCAAAAGTAAATAAATTGAAGACAAAACAAACTAAAGGAATAGATAACAGACTGGAGGTGGATTTCCAATGATCTTTCGGCGCCTTCTTTTTATTTTTTCTCTCTTCGACTGATAAATGTTCTCTTTTTTTTAAGCTTCGCAAAAGATTTAAAAGCTGTTCAACTGTGAATCATTCAAGAAGCACTGTTTTGTGTAGGTGTTTATCCGATTTGTAGGAATCTTGTTTTGTCTTTTGATTTCGAAACAAGGATTTGTTGCAGGAAATACATTTACCTGTCAGTGACTTCAACTTGAATACTGCACGTTTTAAAAAAATATAAATCTAACATGAATGCGTTTTACTAACTTGATTTAATGAAAGGCTGTAAAACCGTGATGAATGTTATGGCGGTTATAATTGATAACCATTCAATAAACCATATAATTAAGTTAAGTAACCATATAATTAGGTTAACCATAGCTTAATCATATAATTAGATTTAACCATAAAATATAATTAAGTTAACCATAGCTTAACTACATAATTAGATTAAACCATAAAATATAATTAGGTTAACCATAGATTATCCATATAATTAGGTTAAGTCATAAAATATAATTAGGTCAATCAAATAATTAGATTAAGTAACTTAATTAGGCTAAATAACCATATAATTAGGTTAAGCCATAAACTATAATTAGGTTAAGTAACCATATAATTTAAGTTAACCATAGCTTAACTATATAATTAGATTAAACCATTAAATATAATTAGGTTAACCATAGATTACCCATATAATTAGGTTAAGTCATAAAATATAATTAGGTTAATCAAATAATTAGATAAAGTAACTTAATTAGGCTAACATAATTAGGCTATATAGTAACCATATAATAAACCATTATATAATTAATTAAACCATAAAATATAATTAGTTAACTATAATTAATTAGGTTAGGTAATCAAATATAATTAAATTAAACTGTAAAATATAATTAGATTAACAATAAAAAAAAAAAATAATTAGGTTAAGCCATAAAATATATATTTAGATTAATTTATAGCTTAACCATATAGTTAGATTAAGTAACCATATAATTTGGTTAAATAGCTTAACCATATAATTAGGTAACCATATAATTAACTATAGCTTAACCATATAATTAGATTAGCCATAATCATAATTATTTTAACCATAGCTCAACCATATAATTAGGTTAATAATCCAATTATTTTTTCATATACCTATAGTGATATGCATCTAATATGAACACTAAAAATAAGTTCAAAAGACATTGTATCAAAAATTCAAATAAATTAAATTTTCAATCCATTCACTAGATACTGTAGTAAATGTGCCGTATGTTTGTGCAACTCAAACTGTGTGTGTCAAATCGTGTCCCAAGTCCAATAACATTTATTTTGACTCATACAAGTACCGCAATTACAATTAAAAAGATAAACAAATATTTAATGCACAACATGTATATTTAAAGACCATTCAATTAGAGATTTAATGGAAGGATTCCACTTTTAGCTCTCAGGATGGGAGATTGCAATTTAGTACCAGTTGCGCTGTACACGTCCTCTCACATGAGAGTCTGATTACCTACTCATGATTTCTTCTGTACGACGCAAGAGGCGCCTCATGCAGTGCGTAGAAGGAATCATGGTTACGAGGAAACGCGATTGCGTAGGTGGAACCACGGTTATAATACTCAAAATTAAAAAAATTTTTAACAATCAAACATCAAATTACATCAAAAGGAAAGAGAAAATATTATGGAAAAAAATATCTGTGAATATTTAAAAATATCTGAAAACATTCATTGCTCAGCTATTATCGAAATATTAAAATAATTATTAATGTTATTAATTATTATTATTATTAATTATTAAAATTAATTAATAATTATTAATAAGTATCAAACTACATAATTAACTCTTAAAATAAGCATAAATATTCCAGTTCTAAAAATCTATATTTTTCTACATATTAACAAAACGATATGCTAAATATTAAAACAGCAATAAATACATAATGCATTTAATGCACCTTGTGCAATAAATGCATAAGAAGGTAATTCACATAATGTATTTGTTGAACAAGGTGCAAAAAAAAAAAATTATACAACTGAGAAAAGATAATTCTTTTTTTTCACAATTATTTGTTCAGCTTTTTGTATAAATAAATCCTTTATACAGTAAAATAGTTTTATTGACATTAAAAAACTTAAATTATTTATTTATTTCATATTTCTTTTATTTAACATTGTTTTGATAATATTCTAAAGATTTCGTAAAAAACATTCTTTTTTTAATAAATCAAAAGAATCAGAAAAACTGAAATACGTACTTCTCTTTTAATTTTATTCTAAATTTATACTCAAACACTACACTAAGCTTTATTTTAAATAAAAAAGTATTATTTTAATTTTTAATACATTGGTTGGAAAATAAAATGAAAGAATATTCGAATATATATTTAATAAATTTAAAGCACATCACTTTGTTTGTAAATGAAAATAAAATAAATAAATCAAGGATTAAATTCTGTAACTGTTGCCTGAGGTAAAGAAATATATTTTAAAAACATTTTTATTTCACTTAAAACGAATTATAAAATTTAAAATCTTCATTTTTTGTTGTAAAAATATATACGAACAAAAATGAAAATTTTTATTGGTCTTTATTTTGTCAAAAATATGTATTCAAAATATTTCAATTAAATTTTTAAATTTCAGAACATTCTCCATTCTCCATTTTTGTAATCAATCAATTAGTATATTCAAACAATTAAATTTTGTCTAGCAATCTTAAATATTATAATAAATAATGAAAATTGTTTTTAAACTTTTATTCGCTTCCATAATTTAGATGAAATTAATGATATTCAAATGCTTTTGTTTACCTAAATAATTTTCTTTCGAATTAAAAATTAGAACTTCAAATGATAGCCATGATGCAATTAGCAAAATTTGTTGCCATTTCTTTTTACAAAACTTTGTCCTTTTCATCTTGATTTATGGCATTCTTTAAAAACCTTAAATGTATTCCTTGGTAATTCAAGAGAGAATTTTCATATTTTTCGCATTTATGCTTTTCGAATATAAACATGCAACTTTACTTCTTCAGGTAAAAATAAATAAATTAACTTTTTGAATAAATTTAGTGCACCGCCTAAAAATGAAAATGAGTTAAATATGAAATATTGCTTTCAGACATCTTGCACCATCATCAAAGAAGTCCAATATGTTACATTACTTACGAAACATTAACAACTTAATGGTGGCTGCCTTTCAGGATTAAGTCCAATATGTGTTTAAGTAAATGCAAATCCATCTTTTTTTCTTTTTTTTTTTTCCTCCTTCTTCCTTGGATGTTTGCCTTGGGTGAAATATATTCTCCTCCCTTCAAATCTTCTGAAGTGATGATAAACTTTGGAACTGACTCAAGATAATTTAGCAAAAGAATGGATATGAATCATGTCTTTAGACTCCACCCATGGTGAGAATCACTACTTTCGACTCCTCAAAAAGAACAGTTTTTGGTAATTTATGTTGTTCTTTCAGTTTTTTTTTATTCTAATTGTTTTGCTTCGTATGAAGTTTAAATTCTAGAATTCTTAGTCCATTATCATTTCTTTTAAGGATAGGAAATAAATTATTGAATTAAACAAAGTCCATTTTTATGTTATGTTATTATATCAACTTCAAAAGTTTATCCTTTTTCCTTAGTTAAATTAATCAAAATGAATTTTAGAAAAATAATCTACTCAATTTTTAAAAATAACTATTCCATATAAAATTTGGATTTATCATGTTAAATATTGGAAAGTTAAAGACTTGGATGTATCAGAGTTTTGTATGTTAAATGTCTTTAAAAACAATTCAAAATATTAACTGTCAACTTTTCCAATATTTCTATTAAGTTTGTAAATTTCAAACATTCTCTACGGTCTTTTTGTCAAAAGTAATTTTTTAGAAGTTTCTTGTAATCAATCAATCAATTAGTAAATGCAAATAATTAATTTATGTCGTCCAATCTTAATTATTACAATAAATAATGAAAAATTATTTTTAAAATTTTATTCCTTTCCACAGTTTAGAAGAACTTAATGATATTCAAACGATTTTATTTACCTGAATAATTTCTCTTGAATTAAAAATTAGAAGTTCCAAATGATAGCCATGATGCAATTAGCAAAATCTGTTGCCATTTCTTTTTATAAAACTTTGTTCTTTTCATCTTGATTTATGGTATCCTTTAAAAACCTTAAATGTGTTCCTCAGTAATTCAAGAGAGAATTTTCATATTTTTCGCATTTATGCTTTTCGAATATAAACATGCAACTTTACTTCTTCAGGTAAAAATAAATAAATTAACTTTTTGAATAAATTTAGTGTACCGCCTATGACTAAAAAGGAAAATGAGCTAAATATGAAATACTGCTTTCAGACATCTTGCACCATCATCAAAGAAGTCCAATATGTTACATTACTTACGAAACATTAACAACTTAATGGCGGCTGCCTTTCAGACTTAAGTCAAATATGTTTTAAGTAAATGCAAATCCATCTTCCTTTCTTTTTTTTTCCCCTTCTACTTTGGATGTTTGCCTTGGGTGAAATATATTCTCCTCCCTTCAAATCTTCTGAAGTGATGATAAACTTTGGAACTGAATCACGATAATTTAGCAAAAGAATGGATATGAATCATGTCTTTAGACTCCACCCATGGTGAGAATCACTACTTTCGACTCCTCAAAAAGAACAGTTTTGGTAATTTATGTTCTTTCAGTTTTTTTATTCTAAATGTTTTGCTTCGTATGAAGTTTAAATTCTAGATTTCTTAGTCCATTATCTTTTCTTCTTTTTTTAAGAATAGGCAATATATTATTGAATTAAACAAAGTCCTTTTTATATTATGTTATTATATCAACGTTAAAAAGTTCATCCTCTTTTCTTAGTTAGATTAATCAAAATGGATTTTAGAAAAATAGTCTAATGAATTTTTTTTTTAAATATTTCATGAAAGATATGGATTTATCATGTTAAATATTGAGAAGTTAAGCTTTGGATTTATCATGTTAGATATTGGGGTTAAGATTTGGATTTATTGTGATAAATATTGGAACGTTAAGATTTAATGTATCAAAAGTTTTGTATGTCAAATGTCTTTAAAAGCAATTCCAAATACTAACTGTCAACTTTTTAACAAAATATCGTTAAAACTGTATACGTAAGGTAAAAAGGTAACTTAGGTAAGGTAGGTAAAAAGGTAGTAAAGGTAAGGTAAAAAGGTAACTTAGGAAAGGTAAAAGGTAACTTAGAAAACATGTTTTAGTAAAACAAAAGCGAAGGAACTCATGGATAAATTATATTACACCAAAAATTTCATAAACTCAAACTTTTTATCCCTATATAACATGTTGTCCTACGTGTGGCCCACTAAACTTACAAGAAGGCACAGGTTCAAATCCATTGATAGAGTTCATTGCATTCATTGTTTTCGGAAATCAGGTGATTGTGTGACGTTTATGTCATCACACTTCAGCGTCTACCATCAACAATTAAATGACCAGGTTATCATTTTCTGGTATTTTCAGATTATACGCAAATGTGCAGTTACGTCTGAAAGTGTTCACGATATTCATCAATTTCCTCTTAAGTTACTGAAATTTTCGCGATATATAAAGAAATAAAAGGTGCAAACTAATTTGTTTTGTTTTTGCGAAGTAACAGGGATGGTTATTACTTTAAAAAATTATATTGAAATTTAAAATAATAAAATAAATTTTGAAATTTAATTTTTGCCAGAGAAATGTCATTGATAAATAGCTTTTTTTAATGAGAGAAAAATTCACGAACCATTTTGGTGCAGTTTTATTAAGATATTACGAGAGAGACATTATTAAGAAATTATTTTATTAGTATATTACGGGAGAAGGATTATTAAGAATGAACTTTATTAGGATATTATGAGAGAGAGAATATTAAGAGAGCATTTTATGAAGATATTATGGGAGATTCAAAATGAGAGGATTTTATTAGGATATTATGGCAGAGAAATATTAAGAGAGCATTTTAAAGATATTATGAGATTCATTTTTATTAGATATTATGGCAGAGAGAATATGAAATTTTATGAGACATTATGGATTTTTTTATTAGAATATTATGGGAGAGAGAATATTATGGGAGAGAGAATATTAAGAGAGCACTTTATGTAGACATTATGGGAGACTGAAAATAGGATTTTATTGGGATATTAAGGAGAGAGAGAATATTAAGAGAGGATTTTATTATGTTACGAGAGAGGTATTATTAAGAGATTATTTTATTAGAATATTATGGGAAAAGGATTTTTAAGAAATGATTTTATTAGGATATTATGGGGAAAAAAAATATTAAAAAAAAAGGATTTTATTAGGGTATTATGGAAGAAAGGTTATTAAGAGAGGATTTTATTAGGATATTATAGAAGGATTATTAAGAAATGATTTTATTAATACTACACTATAGTAATAATTTTATACCTTAAGTTATCATACATTTCTTAATACTACACTATAGTGATCATACTTATTTTAAATTAAATATAATTACAATTATGGAAATTTAAAAATGGGGGATTTCCTTTTTTGTCTCTATCAATCTTACATATTCTAAATGTTTTCGCGAAACATATTTCATTTTTTATTACATTACATAGGCATTTTAATGCTTGTGTGTTAGTATATTTCATTATAATCACCGATAAAAAAATATATTAATAATATTTTTTGTTAAATAATACTTAAAAGCTTGTTATTGCGAAGTATTGTGTGTTATTTTATCAATCAATTAATTTTAGGCATTTTATAAGAAACTCATTAAAATAACAAAATCAGTGGTATTTTCGTGCCACAATTATTTCCTGGTGTAGTGTTCTTTTAACTCACTAATATATTATAAAAATTTACAAATAAATTAACAACCAAAGTTAAATAATTTTTAATAACTGGTATTACTACACCAAATATTTTTTATTGATTATCTATGAAATGCAACTGAAAATCGTTTAAAAGAGAATTATGATATTGTTACAAGAAAACATTAATACTTTTATCCCTATAACGGAAAAAATAATATTCTAAAAGAATTTAGTGAAAAAAATGGGATTCTAAATATTAGTTTTTATTTGCATCTTTAACTGAATTGAATTACAGCTATTGAATTATTTTTCTACTTTTAAGTAAATAACTTAATACTTTAATTTATCCAATCTACAAATATTTCCAACATTTTAACTGAAACTGTTTAATTTATACAAATCTTCTATACAAAGAAGAATTTTAATAGCTGATAAAAATAAGAAGATAGTTAATAAAAAAATTAAAATATTATCTTGATATACATTTGCCATTCAAAAATATATGTTAAATTTAAAATTCTCTTTTAGTTGTATTTGTATAAAGAACAAAATGTAAACAAACACAACTTTTTTCCACCAAAGAATCTTTGGAAAGCCATTTTTACATTTGTAAAGAAGGATATAAGTGCGTTACTTTCAGCTTTCTCAAGAGGTACTTCAAAGGATTGTTTTGTATTTTATCCTCACATTTGTATCCTTTTGTAAATATGTATTTTTCTTTTATATGCTTATACTTTCAAAATATGTACTTCAAATATATCTAGTTTCAAGTTGTACTAGTTGAATGTTGTAAAAATAAAAAAAAAATTAAGAAAGCTAAAATAAATCTGATGTGAGAGAATTATAAGTCTTTTTCTGTATAAAAGGTTACATTGTTATGAGGAAGTGCATAATGTGGCAGCCATTTTTGCTACAGTTAGTGTTAAAAGTATTGAATTTTCTTTGTTAACTTTTGACAATAATTATTTTAAAATATATTTTAACTTTAAAAGATATTTTGGTGGTAAAATCTCAACAATATATATATATATATTTAATATATATATATAAAAGTAGAATTTTAAAATATTTAAAATAATAAATATTTTAAAAATAAATAATATTTAATATAATAAATTCCATAAAACAATAAATATACCACAAACACGAAGTGCATGTGTAAATAACAAGCACAGATGATCCTTTTAGATTTTTGTGGCAAACAGTCCCATTTATAACAATTGGATAATCTTTAAAACAAGGTCTCAACAGCGTGAGAAGGAAATTATTAATGTGGTATATATATAGTAGTACCATGGCAATCCTTTCCAGATCTCTGGACTTAAATCAAACAGCATGTGCTCCTAACGAATATTTTCCACAGGAAATAAAAATAAAATGGTTAATCTGTTCCCATGAAAATATATTATTTAATCTTATTATTTTTTTTTTTTTTTTTTGCCTCCTTAGAATTTTATGTCTTATTGGTAAGAGAGAGATGCTGGAAAGGACAGATTGGATTTCGGGTTGTTTGGAAACAAATATTATCGCTGGTCATGATATATTCAATAATGTTAGAAGAAAATTATTAATGTGGCTTATATAGTAGTACCACGTTAATTCTTTCCAGATCTTTAATATATTAAATCTTTTCAAATTAAATAATATTTAAAAATAATATTTTTAAATAAATGATATTTAATATAAATATTTCCACAAAAAAGCTAAATATATCATAAATTATTTTTCGTTTAAAATTATTTTTAAGATTTCTTTTCTCTATCCTAAACACTCTAATAAGTTATAATTCAATTCGGTTTCTCCACCTCATACCAACGATTTAAAAGCATTTTTTACAAAACCCAAAAAGCTTTTTTTGTTAAATTTAAACTAATTTCATAATTGCAACAGTTTACTGAAATTAAAACAAAATATAATATATATACATATGAAAAAAAAACTAAATTTACGCATAAAGAGAATGTGTAAATAAAAAAATACAGATCCTTTTAGAATCTGTGGCAAACAGCCCCATTTATAACAAGTTGGATAATCTTTAAAACAAGGTTCCCTTTCCTGCAGTAGTATTTATCTGGGTGCGACTAATTCCTGCAGGATGGACTCTTATCTGGCAATTACGCTGCCAACTAATAATGATCGGTGGGCGATCCGAGATCTGCAATTAAGAATTTGTTAACAAAGAGAAGAAACAATTATTGCAGAGCCCCTCCAAAAGCTCTCATTAAATATCTCCTCTGATGCCACTTAATCCTTCGATAAAAAGGCAGCATTATCTGTGAGTTAGGAGAAGAGCCTTATCTCTTTGTTATCGGAACTTTGAGAAGAATCAAGTGGCATGGCGTCCAGTCTTGCGGCAAAGGATTCTTCCTTGTCTTCTTCTTTTCACGGAATTTGTACCTTGCATTCTTCTTTTTTTTTTTTTATTTCTTTTCTTTCTTTTTGACCTCTCAGGAGTTTCTTTCATTCACCCTTTTATTATTTCCTTTTATTGCCCCGCCGTCCTTTGCTTTATTTCTTTATCCCATTTCCCGAAATCCATCTCTCCAGTTTTTCGAGTAGAGATCAGAGTCTTGAAATTTAGGATCCGGAGTTTTACGGATGTCTTTTCTTTGCAGTGTTGCCTTTCGTGTATGGCTCGTTGCCGTCGTAAGTGGTCCGCGTTCTTTGATGTGGAAAAGGGGTTTTTTTCTCGGGGGAACCTATGATATTTTTTTTCTTCTTCTTCTTCTTTTACGTTTCCTTAGGGTATTGTATCCTGTTTGTAAGAGAGATGTTGAAAAGGAAAGATCCGTTTTGGGGGGTGTTTGGAAGTCAATATTGTCGCTGGTGATACTGTTCTCAATAGCGTGAGAAGGAAATTATCAATAGGGTATATATAGTAGTAAAACGGAAATCCTTTCTAGATCTTTTGGACTTATATCAAACAAATTCTGTTTTTGGAATGTTCGGAAGTCAATATTATCGCTATTCTCAATAGCATGAGATCGAAATTATTAATGTGGTTTATATAATATACCACACGATAGTCCGTTCCAGATCTTTGGAATTAATATAAAACAAGATCTGTTTTCGGGGTGTTTGGAAGACAATATTGTCTCTGTTGATACTGTTCTCAATATCGGGAGAAGGAAATTATTAATGAGTAATATATAGTAGTACCACGGTCATCCTTTCCAGATCTGTGGACTTATATCAAACAAGATCTGTTTTCGGGGTGTTTGGAAGTCAATAGTGTTGCTGGTGATACTGTTCTCAATAGCGTGAGAAGGAAATTATTAATGTAGTCTATATGGCAATACCACGGTAATCCTTTCCAGATCCTTGGACTTAAATCAAAGAAGATGTGTTTCAAACGAATTTTTTTCCACAAGAAATAAAAAGAAAATGATTAATCTGTTGCCATGAAACAAATCATATTGTTTAATCCTGTTAATTTTTTTTCTTTTTTAGGCTCCTTAGGGTATTGTGTCCTATTAGTAAGAGAGATGTTGTAAAGGAAAGATTTTTATCTCGGGTGTTTGGAGCAATATTTTACAATATATATAGAATTATATTTAATAACAATATTTTAAAAATAAAAAAATATTTAATAATAATTTTTTTAAATAAATAATAATTAATAACAATATTTTAAAAATAAATAATAATTAATAACAATATTTTAAAAATAAATAATATTTAATGTAATAAATGTTTAATATAATAAATTCCATTAAAAGCTAAATATAGCACAAAATATTTTTCGTTTCTTTTTAACATACTTTTACGATCCTAAAACACTCTAAATACAATAAACTTCAATTCCGTTTCTTCAGTAACGATTCCAATATTTCAATTCCAACGATTTGAATGTGTTTTTTACAAAAATCATAATTTTTTTTTGTTAAATTTAAACCAATTTAATATTCGCTACAGTTCACTGAAATTGAAACATATTACAAAAATATATAAAAAAATTTACGAATAAAGAACATGTGTAAATAAAAAGTACAGATGATCCTTTAATATTCTGCGGCAAACAGTCCCATTAATAACAAGTTGGATAATCTTTTAAAACACGGTTCCCTTCCTTGCTGTAGTATTTATCTGGAATGCGACTAATTCCTCCAGGATGGACGGACCACTCCAACTTAAGGATCGGTGGGCGATCCGAGATCTGCAATTAAGAATTTGTTATCAAAGAGAAGAAACAATTATTGCAGAGCCAAAAGCTCTCATTAAATAATGATCTGATGCCACTGGGCGATAAAACGGCAGATCTGGGAGCTGAAAGAAAAGCCTTATCTCTTTGTTATCAAAGAGAAGAATCAATGGCGTTTCATTGGATTCAGAGACCTTTTTCTTTCTTTCTTTTTGACCTCTCAGGGGTTTCTTTCAAATTTATTATTTCATTGCCCTGCCGTCCTTTGCTTTTTTATTTCTTTATCCCATTTCGGAATTCAACTCTCCAGTTTTTCGAGTAGAGTTCAGAGTCTTGAAATTTAGGATCCGGAGTTTTACGGATGTCTTTTTTTTGCAGTGCTGCCTTTCGGGTATGGCCTTGTTGCCGTCGTGGTCCACGTTCTTTGACGTGTAAAAAGAAATCTTTTTTTTTTTTCCTTCTTCTTTTACGTCCCCTTAGGGTATTGTATCCTGTTTGTAAGAGAGATGTTGAAAAGGAAAATCCGTTTTTGGGGTGTTTGGAAGTCAATAGTGTCGCTGGTGATACTGTTCTCAATAGCGTGAGAAGGAAATTATTGATGTGGCATATATGTCAGTACCACAGTAATAGTTTCCAGATCTTTGAACTTATATAAAACAAAATCTATTTTCGGGGTGTTTGGAAGTTAATATTATCGCTGAGAATAATAGCGTGAGAATGAAATTATTAATGTGGTATATATAGAAGTACCACGGTTATCCTTTCCAGATCTTTGAACTTATATAAAACAAGATATACACTGAAAAGACAAAAGTCATGGGATACCTCTTAATATCGTGTCGGCCTTCCTTTCGCCCGGCGAAGTGCAGCAACTCGACGTGGCATGGACTCAACAAGTCGTTGGAAGTCTTCTGCAGGAATATTGAGCCATGCTGTCTCGATAGACGTCCATAATTGTGAAAGCGTTGATGGTGCAGGATTTTGGGCACGAACAGACCTCTCGATGATGTCCCATAAATGCTCGATGGGATTCATGTCGGGCGAACTAGGTGGCCAGATCATTCGTTGGAATTGTCCAGAATGTTCTTCAAAACAATCGCGAACAGTTGTGGCCCGGTGACATGACGCATTGTCATCCATAAAAATTCCATCGTTGTTTGGGTACATGAAGTCCATGAATTGCTGCAAGTGATCTCCAAGTAGCTGAACATAAGCATTTCTAGTCAATGTTCGGTCCAGTCGCACCAGAGGACCAAGTCCATGCCATGAAAAAAAATAGCCCACACCATTACGGAGCCACCACCAGCTTGAACAGTGCCTTGCTGACAGTTTGGGTCCATGGCTTCGTGGGGTCTGCGCCACACTCGAACCCTACCATCAGCTCTTTACCAACTGAAATCGTCACTCATCGGACCAGGCTACGGTTTTCCATTCATCTAGGGACCAAAACGATATGCTCACGTGCCCACGAGAGTCACTGCAAGCGATGTCGTTCTGTCAGTAAAGGCACTCGAGTCGGTCTTCTGCTGGAATAGCCCAAGAAAGCCAAATTTCTCCGCACAGTTCTAACAGACAAGTCCCTTGTACGTCCCACATTGATTTCTGCGGTTATTTGACGCAGTGTTGCTTGTCTGTTAGAATTTACGACTCTTTGCAGACGTCGCCGGTCTCGGTCGTTAAGTGCAGGCGGTCGACCACTGCGCTGTCCATGGTGGGATGTTATGCCTGAAATGTCATACTCTCGGCACACTCTTGACACAGTGGATCTGGGAATGTTGAATTCCCTAACGATTTCGAAATGGCATGACCCATGCGTCTAGCTCCAACTAACATTCCGCTTTCAAAGTCTGTTAATTCCCGTCGTGCGGTCATCATCACGTCAAAACCTCTTCACATGAATAACTTGAACAGAAATGAAAGCTCTGCGAAAGCACTGCGCATTTATACCTGTTCTACGCGATGCTACTGCCATCTGAAAATTTGCATATTGCTATCCCATGACTTTTGTCACTTCAGTGTATTTTTGGGATGTTTGGAAGTGAATATTATCGCTGGTGACGCTATTCTCAGTAATGTGAGATAGAAATTATTAATGTGGTATCATTTCCAGATCATTGGATTTAATCAAACAAGATGTATTCCAAATGAGTTTTTTCCATAAGAAATCAAAAGAAAATGATTAATCTTTTTGCACATAAAAATCATATTATTTAATTCTATTAATCTATTTGTTTTCTTTTTATGCCTCCTTAGGGTACTAAGTCCTATTAGTAAGCGAGGGGCTGGAATGAAAGATTTGATCTCGGGGTGTTTGGAAGTCAACATTATCGCTGGTCATGATATATTCAATAACGTTAAAAGGAAATTATTAATGTGGTATATATAGTAGTATCACGGTAATCCTTTCCAGATCCTTAATATATTAAATCTTTTTCAAAATAAATAATATTTAATAATAATATTTTAAACACAAATAATTATAATAATATTTTTAAAATAAATAATATTTAATATAAGAAATTCCACAAAAAGCTAAATATGTCACAAACTATTTTTCGTTAAAAATTCTTTTCAAGATTTCTTTTCACTATCCTAAACACTTTAAAGCGTTATAATTCAATTCTGGTTTCTCCGACTAATACCAACGATTCAAAAAGTATTTTTACAAAACCCAAAAAGCCTTTTTTTGTTAAATTTAAACCAATTAAATATTTGTAACAGTTTACTGAAACTGAAACAAAATATAAAATAAATATGCATGAAAAAAAATATCTAAAATATATGGAGAAAGAGCATGCGTAAATAACAAGTACAGGTGATCCTTTTAAATTCTGCGGCAAAAACAGTCCCATTTATAACAAGTTGGATAATCTTTAAAACACGGTTCCCTTCCTTGCTGTAGTATTTATCTGGATGCGACTAATTCCTCCAGGACGGACTCTTATCTGGCAATTCCACTGCCAACTAATAATGATCTGTGGGCGATCCGAGATCTGCAATTAAGAATTAGTTATCAAAGAGAAGAAACAATTATTGCAGAGACCTTCCGAAAGCACTCATTAAATATCTCCTCTGATGCCACTTAATCCTTCGATAAAACGGCAGCATTATCTGGGAGCTGAAAGAAGAGCCTTATCTCTTTGTTATCGGAACATTGAGAAGAATCAAGTGGCATGGCGTCCAGTCTTGTGGCAAAGGATTCTCCTCCTTGCCTTCTTCTTTTCACAGAGCTTGTTCCTTACATTCTTCTTTTTTCTTTTCCTTTTGACCTCTCAGGAGTTTCTTTCACTCAACTTTTATTATTTCCTTTATTGCCCCGCCGTCCTTTCCTTTATTTCTTTATCTCATTTCCCGAAATCCATCTCTCCAGTTTTCGAGTAGAGTTCAGTTCTTGAAATTTAGGATCCGGAGTTTTACGGATGTCTTTTCTTTGCAGTGCTGCCTTTCGTGTATGGTCCGTTGCCGTCGTAAGTGGTCCCCGTTCTTTGACGTGGAATTGTTGTTGTTTTTTGGGGGGTAGGGGGTTTGTGAAATTTTTTTTTTTTTTTTTTCTTTTCTTCTTCTTTTACATCTCCTTAGGGTATTGTATCCTGTTTGTAAGAGAGATGTTGAAAAGGAAAGATCCGTTTTGGGGTGTTTGGAAATCAATAGTGTCGCTAGTGATACTCTTCTGAACAGCGTGAGAAGGAAATTATTAATGGGGTATATATAGTAGTACCATAGTAATCCTTTCCAGATCTTTGGACTTATATCGAACAAAATCTGTTTTCGGATGTTTGGAAGTATATATTATCGCTATTCTCAATAGCGTGAGATGGAAATTATTAATGTGGTATATATAGAAGTACCACGGTACTCCTTTCCAGATCTTTGGACTTATATCAAACAGGTTTTTTTTTTTCGGGATGTTTGAAAGTCAATATTATCGCTACTCTCAATAGCGTGAGATGGAAATTATTAATGTGGTATATATACTAGTACCACGGTAATTCTTACCAGATGTTTGGACTTTACATCAAACAGCATATGTTACAAGCGAATTGCTCCAAAGGGAAATTAAAAAAATGATTACTATGTTGCCATATCAAACAAAGTCTATTTTAGGGTTGTTTGGAAATCAACATTATCGCTGGTCATGATATTCTCAATAGCGTGAGAAGGAAATTGTTAATATGGTATATATACTTGTGCCACAGTAATCCTTTCCAGATCTTGGATTTATACCAAACAGGATCTGTTTTCGGGGAGTTTGGAAGTCAATAGTGTTGCTAGTAATACTGCTCTCAATTTGCGTGAGAAGGAAATTATTAATGGGTATATATTAGTACCATGGTCATCCTCTCCAGATCTTTGAACTTATACCAAACAGAATCTGTTTTCGAGGTGTTTGGAAGTTAATATTGTCGCTGGTGATACTGCTCTCAATAGCGTGAGAAGGAAATTATTAATGTAGCATATATAGTAGTACCACGATAATCCTTTCCAGATCTTTGGATTTATATCAAACAGGATGTGTTCCAAATGAAATTGTGTCCTACTGGTAAGAGCTGTGCTGGAAAAGAAAGATTTGATCTCGTTGTGTTTGGAAAACAATAGTGTCGCTGGTCATGATATTCTAAGTAACATGAGAAGGAAATTATTAATTTGGTATATACAGAGGTGCCACAATAATTACTTAACTAACTCTTAAATTAAGCATGAATATTCCAGTTTTAAAAATCTATATTTTTCTACATAATACGTTAACAAAAGATAAGTAAATATTAGAGAAGGAATGTAATTCACATAAAGTAGTTATTGCATAAAGTGCAAAAAAAATTATGTATCTAGGCAAAGATTCTCCTTTTTTTTTCAAAATTATTTGTTCAGTTTTGTATAAATAAATAATTTTAAAACAGTTTTATGGACATTAAAACAATTAAAATTATTTATTTATTTCACTGCACTTTTTTTTATAACACTGCACTAAGCTTTTATTTTAAATAAAACTATTATTCTAATTTTTAATACTTTGGTTGAAAAATAAAATGGGGGAATATTCGAATACGTATATTTAGTAAGTTTAAAGCACATCACTTTGTTTGTAAATGCAAATAAAATAAATAAATCATTGATTAAATTCTATAACTGTTGTCTAAAATAAGGAAATATCTTTTAAAAAAAAAGTTTTATTTGATTTCGAATGAATTATAAAATTTACAAACTTCATTTGTTTTTCATAAAACATATACAAACAAAAATTTTATTATTTTATGTGTTTAAATTGTATTATATTATGTTTACTTGTAATCTATCTTTATTTTGTCAAAAATATATTTTCGAAATATTTCAATTAAATTTGTAAATTTCGAACATTCTCTTTCATCTTTTAGTCAAGGATAATTTTTAAAAAGTTTCTTGTAATCAATCAAATAGTATTTGCAAACAATTCATTTTTGTCGAGCATTTTTAAATATTATAATAAATAATGAAATACTTTTCTCTGAAGTTTTATTCTCTTCCATAATTTAGATGAAATTAATGATATTTAAACGGTTTTATTTAACTACATAATTTCTCCCGAATTGAATTAAAAATTAGTTGTCATAAATGATAGCCAGGATGCAATTAGTAAAATCTGTTGCCATTTCTTTTATCAAACTTTTGTTCTTTTCCTCTTAATTTATGGTATTCTTTAAAAACCTTAAATGTATTCCTTGGTAATTCAAGAGAGAATTTTCATATTTTTCGCATTTATGCTTTTGAATATAAAATTGCAACTTTACTTCTTCAGGTAAAAATAAATAAATTAACTTTTTGAATAAATTTAGTGCACCGCCTATGGCCTATGACTAAAAAGGAAAATGAGTTAAATATGAAATACTGCTTTCAGACATCTTGCACCATCATCAAAGAAGTCCAATATGTTACATTACTTACGAAACATTAACAACTTAATGGTGGCTGCCTTTCAGGCTTAAGTCAAATATGTGTTTAAGTAAATGCAAATCCATCTTTTTTCTTTTTTTTTCCCCCCTTCTACTTTGGATGTTTGCCTTGGGTGAAGTATTCACCTCCCTTCAAATCTTCTGAAGTGATGATAAACTTTGGAACTGAATCACGATAATTTAACAAAAGAATGGATATGAATCATGTCTTTAGACTCCACCCATGGTGAGAATCACTACTTTCGACTCCTCAAAAAGAACAGTTTTGGTAATTTATGTTGTTCTTTCAGTTTTTTTTATTCTAATTGTTTTTGCTTCGTATGAAGTTTAAATTCTAGAATTCTTAGTCCATTATCATTTCTTTTAAGGATAGGAAATAAATTATTGAATTAAACAAAGTCCTTTTTATGTTATGTTATTATATCAACTTCAAAAGTTTATCCTTTTTCCTTAGTTAAATTAATCAAAATGAATTTTAGAAAAATAATCTACTCAATTTTTAAAAAAATTCCGCCAACGATTTGGATTTATTATGTTAAGTATTGAGAAGTTAAGATTTGAATTTATCATGTTAAACATTAAGAAGTTAAGATTTGGATTTATCAAGTTAAATATTTGAAAGCTAAGAATTGAATGTATCAAAGTTTTGTATGTTAAATGTCTTTAAAAACAATTCCAACTGCTAACTGTCAACTTTTCCAACAAAGTACCATTAAAAGTGTATTTTTAATAGCAGGGTAACTTAGAAAATATGTTTTGGTAAAACAAAAGAAAAGGAACTCATGGATAAATTACACTACTCCAAAAATTTCATAGAATCAAAATTGCTTATCCCTATATAACATGTTGTCCTAATTTGTGGCCCAATAAACTTACAAGAAGTCTCAGGTTCAAATCTGTTGACATCGTGCATTGCATTCATTGCTTTCAGAAATAAGGAGATTCGATGACAATTATGGCATCAAATGTCAGCGTCTATAATCAGCAATCTAACGGTCTGGTAGGTATTTTTTGGTATTTGTCTTACTATTTGGAATTGTTGTGCAGTTACTTTTGAGAGTAATCACCATATTCATCAATTTCCTCTTAAATCACTGGAATTTTCGTGATATATAAAAAATAAAAAAAGGTCCAAACCCTTTCTGATTTTAGGGAGTAAAATAATAAAAAAAAAAATTTTGAAATTTAATTTTGACAATGAAATGTCATTAATAAATACGATATTACGTGAGAGGGAATATTAAGAGAATATTTATTAGGATATTATGGGAGAATCTAGAGAGCCTTTTATTAGGATATTATGGGAGTGGAAATATTAAGAGATGATTTTGTTATATTGCGAGAGAGGTATTATTAAGAAAGGATTTTATTAGGATACTATGGGAGAGAGAGATATTAAGAGATGATTTTATTAGGATATTATATGAGAAGGATTATTAAGAAAGGATTTTATTAGAATATTATGAAAGAGAGAATTTTAAAAGAGGTTTTTATAATATGAAAGAAGAATTTTTAAGGTAGGATTTTATTGTGATATCATGGAAAAGTGAATATTAAGAAATTGCATTATTAGGATATTATGGGAGAATGAATATTAAGAGAGGATTTTATTGAAATATTATGGAATATTAAAAAAGTTTTATTACGATATTATGGGATAGAAAATATTAAAAGAGGATTTTATTAGGATATTATGAGAGAGGAAATATTAAGAAAAGATTTTATTAGAGTATTGTGGAAAAGGAAATAATAAGAGAGAATTTTATCAAGATATGAGTATTGGCTATGAAATCCCATATATCTATTTTTACATGTACTTCAGGAAATCATTACTCACTTAATGGCAAACTATCAATTCATATTTAAAAAAGATCCTTAAGTTGCCATACATTAATATTTCAATAAAGTGATAATAATTATTTTAAGTTAAATATTATAGCGATCATGGAAATTAAAAAATAATTTTATGACTCCTCCAATCTTGTATATTTCAAATATTTTCGAGAAACATATCTCTTTATATTACAGTACGTTAACATTTTAATGTTTGTGTGTTTATATATTTCATTATAATTACTGATAAAAATATATTAATCATATTTTTTTTTTAAAAATATATAAAAGATAGTTATTTCAAAGAATTGTGTGTTACTTTATCTACCAATTATCTTTAGGCATTTTATTAGAAACTTAACAAAGCAATAAATTGTAGGCTATTTTCATGCCAAAATTATTTTCTGATGTAATGTTCTTTTAACTCACAAATATATATTTTAAAAATTTACAGATGATTTAATAACCAAAGTTAATAATTATTATTATCTGGTATTACTACACCAAATACTAGTCATTGATTATCTGTGAAATTGAAAATTCTTTAAACGAGATATTGTTACAAGAAATTGTTAATTCTTATTTAAAAACATTTATTCTTATAACGGAAAAGATAGCATTCTAAAAGAATTCAATGAAAAAAATGGGATTTAAATGCTTATTCTTATTTTATTTATGTCTTTAACTAAATTGAAGCAGAACTATTGAATAAAATAATTTAATACTTTAATTTATACAATCTACAAATATTTGCAACATTTTAACTGAAACTGTTTAATTTATATAAATCTTGTATGCCGAGAAGAATTTTAATAGCTGTTAAAATAAGCTGATAAAAAGAAAATTTAAAAATTTAAATATTATCTTAATATACATTTACCATGCGAAGAAACATATTAAATTTAAAATTCTATTTTAGTTGTATTTGAATTAAGAATAAGTTGTAAACAAGTAAACAAACGCAACTTCTTTTCACCAAAGAATCTTTGGAAAGCCCTTTTTTACATTCGTAAAGAAAGATACAAGTGTGTTACTTTTAGGTTTCTTATAAGGCACTTCAAAGGGTCGTTTTGTATTTTATTCTCCCATTTATATCCTTTTGTAAATATGTATTTTTCTTTTATATGCTTATACTTTCAAAATATTTACTTCAAATTTCTCTAGTTTTAAGGTGTACTAGTTGAATGTTGTAAAAATAAAAAAAAATTTAAGAAAGCTAAAATAAATCTGATGTGAGAGAATTATAAGTATTTTTTTCTATATAAAAGGTTACATTGTTACAAGAAAGTGCAGCGTGTGACAGCTATTTTGCTGCAATTAGTGTTGATAGTAATTAATTTTCTTTATTATATTAATTTTGAAAATAATTTATTTTAAAATATTTTTAACTTTAAAAAATATTTTGGTGGTAAAATCTGAACAAAATATATTTATTAATAATATTTAATATAATAAATATTTTAAAAACTAGTAATATTTAATAATAACATTTAAAAATAAATAATATTCCATAATAATAACATTTAAAAATAAATAATATTCAATAATAATAACATTTAAAAAATTAATAACTTTTTAATAATAGTATTTATCAAATTTTAAAACTTATTTATGTAATCTTAAACGCTCTAAAAAGTTATGATCTCCAATTCGGTTTCTCCAACAAATACCAACGATTTTTTACAAAACCCAAAAAGCTTTTTTGTTAAATTTAAACAAATTTCATATTTGCAACAGTTTACTGAAATTAAAACAGAAAAATAATATATATATATATATATATGAAAAAAAAAGAAACTAAAATTTACGAATAACGAGCATGTGCAAATAACAGCAAGTACAGATGATCCTTTTAGATTCTGCGGCAAACAGTTCCATTTATAACAAGTTAAATAATCTTTGAAACAAGGTCCTCTTCCTGCTGTATTTATCATTACTTACTTTTAAGTTTCTCATAAGGTACTTTAAAGGATTGTTTTCAATTTTATTCTCCCATTTATATCCTTTTGTAAATATCTATTTTTGTTTTATGTGCTTCAAAATATGTACTTCAAGTATATCAAGTTTTAAGTTGTACTAGTTGAATGATGTAAAAATATAAAGCTTTTTAGAAAAGATAACAGAATAAATCTGAGTTGAGAGAATAAGTATTTTCTGTATAAAAGGATACATTGCTATAAAAAAAAGTGCAGAGTATCACAGCTATTTTATACTACATTTAGTGTTAACAACATTGATTTTTTTTTGTTCTATTCACTTTTGACAATAACTTCTTTTAAAAATATCTTAATTTTAAAGAATATTTTTCATGTTAAAATCTGAACAAAATATATTAGTGTCTAAAGACAAAATTTTTGAAATATTTAATATAATTAATATTTTACAAATAAGTAATACTTAATATAATAAATATTTTAAAAATAAATAACTTTTAATAATAATATTTATTAATAGTGTTTAAAAATAAATAGTACTCAATAATAATATAATAAATATTTTTATAAAAATAAAATTTAATAATAATATTTTGAAAAGAAATACTATTTAAAAATAATAAATATTTTTAAAATAAATAGTATTTAATAATAAATATTTTTTTAAAAAATAAAATTTAAAAATAATATTTTTAAAATAAATAATTTTTTTTAATAATAATATTTAAATAAATAATAAATATAATAAATATCTAATAAATTCCATAAAACACCTAAATATGCCACAAAATTCTTCTCAAATTCATTTTGAGATTTTTTTACCATTGTAAACAATAATCTTCTAAATAACCTTAAACAATAAACTAAACAAAAACCTGAAAATCAATAACTTTCAATTCAGTTTCTTCAATAAATACCAAATATTTAAAACTATTTTATACAAAAAATAAAAAACCTCTTTTGTTAAATTTAAACCAATTAAATATTTGCAACAGTTGACTAAAAATTGAAACAGATTGTAAAATATATAAAAAATGTACAAATAAAAAAGCATGTCTAAATAAGAAGTACAGATGATCCTTTTTAGGTTCTGCGACAAACAGTCCCATTTATAACAAGTTGGATAATCTTTAAAACAAGGTTCCCTTTCCCGCCGTAGTATTTATCTGGAATGCGACTAATTCCTCCAGGATGGACTCTTATCTGGCAATTCCACTGCCAACTAATAATGATCGGTGGGCGATCCGAGATCTGCAATTAAGAATTTGTTATCAAAGAGAAGAAACAATTATTGCAGAGCCTCCGAAAGCTCTCATTAAATATCTCCTCTGATGCCACTTAATCCTTCGATAAAACGGCAGCATTATCTAAGAGCTGAAAGAAGAGCCTTATCTCTTTGTTATCGGAACTTTAAGAAGAATCAAGTGGCATGGCGTCAGTCTTGCGGCAAGGATTCTCCTATTTGCCTTCTTCTTTTCACAGAGCTTGTTCCTTACATTCTTCTTTTTTCTTTCTTTTTGACCTCTCAGAAGTTTCTTTCACTCGCCTTTTATTATTTCCTTTTATTGCCCGCCGTCCTTTGCTTTATTTCTTTATCCCATTTCCCGAAATCAATCTCTCCAGTTTTTCGAGTAGAGTTCAGAGTCTTGAAATTTAGGATCCGGAGTTTTACGGATCTCTTTTCTTTTTGCAGTGCTGCCGCCTTCGTGTATGGCCCGTTGCCGTCGTAAGTGGTCCACGTTCTTTGACGTGGAAAGGGTTTTTTTTCGGGGGTGGGGGCTGTGAATTCTTTTTTTTTTTTTTTTTTCCTTCTTCTTCTTCTTCATTTACGTCTCCTTAGGGTATTGTATCCTGTTTCTAAGAGAGATGTTGAAAAGGAAAGATCCGTTTTTGGGGTGTTTGGAAGTCAATAATGTCGCTTGTGATACTCTTCTCAATAGCGTGAAAAGAAGAAAATTATTAATGTGGTATATATAGTAGTACAACAGTAATAATATCCAGATCTTTGGACTTATATGAAACGAGATCTGTTTTCGGAGAGTTTAGAAGTCAATATTATTGCTGGTTATACTGTTCGCAATAGCGTCAGAAGGAAATTATTAATGTGATATATATAGTAGTACCACGGTAATCCTTTCCAGTTCCACAATCCTTTCCACATTCTGTTTGATATAACAGAATGTGTTGCAAATCAATTTTTTCATAAGAAATAAAAATAAAATGATTAATCTGTGACCAGGAAAAAAAAATCATATTATTTAATGTAAATTTTCTTTTTCTTCTACGTCCCTTCAGAGTATTTTAACTGTTTGTAAGAGATGTTGAAAAGCAAATATCAGTTTTCGGGGTGTTTGGAATTCAATATTGTTGCTGGTGATACAATTCTCAGTAATGTGAAAATAAAATTATTAATGTGCTATATATAGTAGTACCACGGTAATCCTTTCCAGATCTTTGGACTTATATCAAACAAGATCAGTTTTCGGGGTGTTTGGAAGACAATAGCGTTGGTGATATCTCGGTATTATTTAATATTAATCTTATTTTTTTCTTTTATGTCCACTTAGAGTATTGTATCCTATTTATAAGAGAGATGTTGAAAAGGAAAGATCTGGTATCAGGTGTTTGGAATTCAATATTATCGCTATTCTCAATAACGAGAGAAGAAAATTATTAATGAGGTATATACAGTAGTACCACCGTAATCCTTTCCTGCGGTAATCCTTTAAACACTCTAAAAAGAATAATCTTCAAATCCATTTATTATATAAATACCAATCAATATCTTTTACAAAACTAAAAATCTTTTTCTTTAAATTTAAACCAATTTAATATTTGCCACAACTGGTTGTAATTGAAACACAATATAAAATATATATGTATGAAAAAATAGAAACTAAATTTTACGAATAAAGAGCATGTGTAAATAACAAGTATATATGATCCTTTTAGATTTTTGCGGCAAACAGCCCCATTTATAACAAGTTGGATAATCTTTAAAACAAGGTTCCCTTTCCTGCCGCAGTATTTATCTGGAATGCGACTAATTCCTCCAGGAAGGACTTTTATCTGGCAATTCCGCTGCCAACTAATAATGATCGGTGGGCGATCGGAGATCTGCAATTAAGAATTTGTTATCAAAGAGAAGAAACAATTATTGCAGAGCCCCTCCGAAAGCTCTCATTAAATATCTCCTCTGATGCCACTTAATCCTTCGATAAAACGGCAGCATTATCTGGGCGCTAGGGGAAGAGCCTATCTCTTTGTTATCGGAACTTTGAGAAGAATCAAGTGGCATGGCGTCCAGTCTTGCGGCAAAGGATTCTCCTCCTTGCTTCTTTTCACAGAGCCTTGTTCCTTACATTCCACTTTTTTTTTTTTTGACCTCTCAGGAGTTTCTTTCATTCACCTTTTATTATTTCCTTTATTGCTCCTCCGCCCTTTGCTTTATTTCTTTATTCTATTTCCCGAAATCCATCTCTCCGGTTTTCGAGTAGAGTTCAGTTCTTGAAATTTAGGATCCGGAGTTTTACGGATCTCTTTTCTTTTACAGTGGCGCCTTTCGTGTATGGCCCATTGCCGTCTTATGTGGTCCACGTTCTTTGACGTGGAAAGGGGGTTTTTTGGGGGAAGGGTGGCGGCCTGTGAAATGTTTTTTTTCCTTCTTTTTCTTCTTTTTACGTCCCTTAGGGTATTGTATCCTGTTTGTAAGAGAGATGTTGAAAGATCCGTTTTTGGGGTGATCCGTTTTTGGGTTGTCAATAGTGTCGCTGGTGATATTGTTCACAATAGCGTGAGATGGAAATTATTAATGTGGTATATATAGAAGTGCCACGGTAATCCTTTCCAGATCTTTGGACCTATATCACACAAGATCTGTCATCTGGATGTCTGGAAGTCAATAGTGTCGCTGTCGAAAACTATTAATTAAGCCATTTTTAAAACTTTTATTTAAATGTTATTAACAGAATTAAAGATTAAAATCTTCAGATTAATTATTAAAAATAATAAGTTCTTAGAATGTCATATTAAAAGCTTAATTTTTAGTAGATAATAAAACTGCTACGAATGCTAAAAAATTGGTGAAAATTATTTATTTCAAATTGTATAATTGCTATAATATTGCAAAAGTTATTTTCTTAGATATCATTTGCAACTGAAACAATCAATATTAAAATATCGATCATTAAAAGATAATGAATGCAGGAATTGAATTAATGATCTATTTGATTTTTTTTTACATCTTTTAAATATTTGTTTTCCTCTGAAAGCAAAATTGTTGAATTCAAGATTTGAGAGCTTTTATTCAAACTCTGAATTATAGAGACCATAAATCAAAAAAAATGGTAAATAACTTGATAGAATAATTGATACTAAAGATTTTGAAGCATAATATTTCCTAATTTCAATCTTTGGCAAAAACCTTCCATTTCACTTACTGTCAGGGGACAAAATTCCGGTCATATCTTCTATCATTGTTTAATGCCTGTCAACTGTTCTGTGAGAAAATGGAGCCTTCTCATTATTCGGAACATTAAATCAAATGGCGTCATATAACAAAATGAAATGAAGACAAAAGTTATATCACTCCATGACAGAACGCGAAACTGACAGTTGCCAGAACAGAGACATAAACTTTTTGAAAAGATGCTCATTTTCTTCACTTCAATCCGATAAAGTTTTGAATGGAACAACGCTCAACTCAGGTTGCCAGGGGCCAATTTAGAATAAAAATGGAAGAACTAATTTAAGAGACACCGCCATATTGTGATGGCTCGAAATCGATTTCTCCGAATGCGGCAGTTAAAGATTTGGATTGAAAAAATATATATATAAATATAAATTCAGAATTTACTACTAGAAAAAGAAGAAATCAATTCCCTTTAAAGTCTGGGAAATCAGATTGGAATGCCGAAAGGATCGGAAAGTTTTCCTGATAAGAATTCCGAGCTTTTGACCAAGAAAAAAAGGAAGCCAGAGTTGCAGAATCGTCGTTATCTAATTCGATACAAAAAGAGTCGTTATCGGAATGGGTCACGTGACGACTTTCAAAAAGATCGTTTTCCTTTCGCCTGATTTGCCCGCCGCCCGTAAACAACGTCGGTTTTTCTTCAGATTAAAATGATCTCTTCGCCGTAATCAGGACTCGTTCGGTTGAGCTAATATTTGAAATTGCTCCATCACGCAGCAAAGGCTACAAAAAGATGTCACGTTCTGTTCAAAAGCTTCTGAAAAGTCATATACCTGCAAGTTCTACTCTTTGGACACACAAAGAAAAACGTTTTTCAATTCCTTCTATTAGCTCACCCACTTCCTGTATATCTTGTTCAAATTTTCAATCGTTCATAAAATACTTCTTATTCCTCTACTCAAGTTCAAATTCATTTTTTTTTTTTTTTGAACTTGTAGTGGATGACACTTGATGTTAATACAATTTTTCCAAATATTAATTCAGTAATTAAATTTAATTAATTAATTTTAGTTTTTTTTAGATTTAAGTTGCATATAGTTACCAATAGATGGCACCAGATAAACTTCAAAAAATGAATTAAAATTACTTATAAAGGTCTTTCTGTAATATAGTGAAAAAAAAAGTAGGAATTGACTTTAAAAAATTTTTTATATTACTTGTTGTTGATTATTTATGGAAAGATTCATTACAGATTTCCAAAAATTTTCCAATGAATTTCTATTTCTTAATTTCAAATTGTAATTATCGATTTTTATCAAAAATCTGGATTTATGTTTCAGATTATCTTTATTAAAATAATAATTTTTTTAACCAAATTCAATTTTCAGAATTATTGTTTTTTTCTAATGCAACTGGCAAACACTTAGACGTCATTAAGGCCTTAAGGCAAGTGCCACACCAAATTTACTAACCCAGCACTACCCAGGATGTGCGTATAGCTTGAAGATAAACTGCGGAAGCGGAGTAACAATCCCCGCTACGCTATACTATCATGTTAGTGCGTGACCTACGGACTTAAAGTGGACAACTACAAACATCCATGGTACCGCTGGGACTCGAACTAGAAACTAGTGACACCGAGCGCTAGTCACTCCGCCATCAGACCCTGTAAATGTTATTTACTTAGATATGATTTGTCACTGAATCAATCAATAGTAAAATATCTATTATTAAAAAGGTAATAAAATGCATTAATTGAATTAATGATCAATTTGATTAATTGTTTAACCTCTTTTATTTAATTGTTTTCCTCTAAAAGCAAAATTGAAAAATTCAAACACTCAGAGAGATTTTTATTCAAATTCTGAATTATAGAGACCATAAATCAAAAACGGTAAATAACTTAATAGAATAAATGATACTTACGAATTTTGAAGTATAACATTTCCTAATTTCATTCTTTGGCAAACAACTTCCATTTCACTTACTGTCAGGGGACAAAATCCCGGTCATATTCTTTCATCTTTGTTTAATGCCTGTCAACTGTACTGTGAGAAAAGGGAGCCTCCTCATAATTCTTAACATTAAATCAAATGGCGTCATATAACAGAACGAAATGAAGACAAAAGTTATGTCCCCTCCATAACAGAATGCGAAACTGACAGTTGCTAGAACAGAGACACAAACTTTTTGAAAAGATGCTCTTTTCCTTCACTTCAATTCGATAAGTTTAGAATGGAACAACGCTCAACTCAGGTTGTTAGGTAACACCAGCGGGCAAATTTAGAACAAAATGAAAGACCGGCTAATTTAAGAGACACCGACATATTGTGATGGGTCGAAATCGATTTCTCCGAATGCGGCAGTTAAAGGTTTGGAATAAAATAAAATATATATATATAAATATAAATTCCAGGAACTACTAGAAGAAGAAGAAATCAATTCACTTTAAAGTCTAAGAAATCAGATTGGAATGCCGAAAGGATCGGAAAGTTTTCCTGATAAGAATTCCGTGCTTTTGCCCAAGAAAAAGGAACTCAGAGTTGCAGAATCGTCGTTATCTAATTCGATACAAAAAGAATCGTTATCGGAAGGGGTCACGTGACGGCTTTCAATAAAGTTCGTTTCCTTCTTCTGATCTGCCGTCGCCCGTAAACAACATCGGTCTTTTTTCAGATTAAAATGATCTCTTCGCCGTAATCAGAACTCGTTCGGTTGAGCTAATATTTGAAATTGCTTCATCACGCAGGAAAGGCGACTCCACGTTACACAAAAGATATCACGTTCTGTTGAAAGGCTTCTCAGAGTTATATTCCTACTAGTCCTACTCTTTAGACACACAAAGAAAAAGTTTTCAATGTTTATTTACGGGAAGATTCATTACAGATTTTTAAAATTCCTCCAATGAAACCAATGAATTTCTTTTTCTTAATTTAGGAAATATGTATTTTTCTTTTTTTTATGCACTTATACTTTCAAAATATCTGCTACTGTGTCCAAAAAGTACTCTTTGGACACCCCAAGAAAAACGTTTGCGCTGATTTTTTATGGCAAGATTCATTAAAGATTTCCAAAATCTTTCCAATGAATTTATTATTTTTTAATTTCAAATCGTAATTACCGATTTTTTTTTACCGGGATTAAATTTTAGGCCTTCTTCATTACAATATTAATATTTTCTAACCAATTATTATTATTATTATTATTTTAATGCACCTGCAGGCACTTAGACAGTTGTCTTTGATGCCTTAAGGCGCTGCACCGACGTTACTCCCCTAGCACTACCAAGGAGGTGCGTATAACTTAAGCTACGCACGCAAAGTAACAATAACTCCTCAACGCTCTGCGAACCTGTTAGACCTAGACCTACGGTTTAAAGTGGATTCCGAACCACTACAAACTTCCATGGCACGCTGGGTCTCTAACAAGACACTAGTGGCACCAAGTGTTAGTCACTCGGCCATCAGGCCACGCAAATATTATTTACTTAGATATAATTTGCTGCTGAATCAATCAATATTAAAATATATATTATTAAATAGATAATGAATGCATAAATTAAATTAATAATTTTTTGATTAATTTATTAACATCTTTTTATTTAATGCTTTTCCTCTGAAGACAAAATTGTCGAATTCACGCTCCCAGGAAGATTTTTATTCAAATTCTGAGTTACAGAAACCATAAATAAAAAAATGGTAAATAACTTAATAGAATAAAGGATGCTTAAGATTTTTGAAGCATAATATTTCCTAATTTCATTCTTTTTGGCAAACACCTTCATTTCAATTACTGTCGGGGGACCAAATCCCGGTCATATCCTTCATCTTTGTTTAATGCCTGTCAACTGTTCTGTGAGAAAAGGGAGCCTTCTTCTAATTCGAAACATTAAATCAAATGGCGTCATCTAACAGAATGAAATGAAGACAAAAGTTATGGCCCTCCATATTAGAATGCGAAACTGACAGTTGCCAGAACAGAGACACAAATTTTTTTGAAAAGATGCTCATTTTCTTCACTTCAATCCGATAAAACTTTTTGAATGGAACAAACGCTCAACTCAGGTTACCAGGGTAAAACCAGGGGCAAATTTAGAACAAAAATGAAAGAACGGCTAATTTAAGAGACACCGCCATATTGTGATGGGTCGAAATCGATTTCTCCGAATGCGCCAGTTAAAGGTTTGGAATAAAATAAAAAATATATATAAATATAAATTCCAGAAACTACTACTAGAAGAAGAAATCAATTCACTTTAAAGTCTGGAAATCAGATTGGAATGCCGAAAGGATCGGAAAGTTTTCCTTGAAAAGAATTCCGTGCTTTTGCTCAAGAAAAAAGGAACCGAGAGTTGCAGAATCGTCGTTATCTAATTCGATACAAAAGAATCGTTATCGGAATGGGTCACGTGACGGCTTTCAATAAAGTTCGTTTCCTTTCGCCTGATTTGTCGCCGCCCGTAAACAACATGGGTTTTCTTCAGATTAAAATGATCTCTTCGCCGTAATCAGAACTCGTTCGGTTGAGCTAATATTTGAAATTGCGTCATCACGCATCAAAGGCGACTCCACGCTACACAAAAGATGTCACGTTCTGTCCAAAAGCTTCTGAAAAGTCATACCCTGCGAGTTCTACACTTTGGACACAAAGAAAAAACGTTTTTGTTGATTATTTATGGGAAGATGAATCCAATGAATTTCTGTTGTTTAATTTCAAACTGCAATTACCGAATTTTTTTAATATGAGTTTATTCTTAAGCTTATCTTCATTAAAACAATCATTTTTCCTAACCAAAATCAATATTTAGAACTACCATCCTTAAAAATATGAATCAGAAAATTATCTAAATCTATATATATGAAATTTCAAAAATTCAGTTCATCATTTTAACTTATTCTGGAAAATTTTTGTGACTATTTCCGGCTAAAAATGTTTATAAATCTGTATTCGTCAGTTCTACACTTTGGACACACGAAGAAAAAGGTTTCAGATGATTATTTAAGAGAAGATTCATTAATGATTTCCAAATTTTTCCAATGAATTTCTATTTCTTAACTTCAAATTGTGATTATCGTTTTTTTTTTTTTTTTTTTCATGCGATTAATTCTTTTAGACCTTCATTAAAAAACTAATTCTTCAAACAAAAAACCACTTTTATAATTATTATTTTTTTTTTCTAATGCCGCGGGCAAACACTTAGACAGTTGTCTTTGATGCCTTAAGGCAAGCGCCCGCACCGATGTTACTCACTTAACACTACCTGGGAGGGGGAGTGTAGCTTGAAAATAAGCTACGGACGCAGAGTAAAAATACCCCGGCAATGCTCTGTGATCATGTTAGACTGAGACCTGCTGTTTAAAGTAAATTCCGAACCATTACAAACATTCATGGCACCGCTGGGAATCGAACAAAAACTAGTGGCCCCAAGTTCTAGTCCTCGGCCATCAGATCCCGTAAACGTTATTTGCTTAGATATGATTTGCCACTGAATCAACCAATATCAAATTATCTATCATTAATAAGATAATGAATGCATGAATTAAATCAATGATTTGATTAATGTTTAAACTCTTTTATTTAATTGTTTTCCTTTCGAAAGCAAAATAATATATTATAATAATATATCGAAAGATTAATATTTCCTAATTTCATTCTTTGGCAAACACCTTCCATTTCAATTACTGTCAGGGGACAAAATCCCGGTGATATTCTTTCATCTTTGTTTCATGCCTGTCATCAGGTCTGTGAGAAAATGGAAACTTCTCATAATTCGGAACATTAAATCGAATGGCAAAACGAAATGAAGGCAAAAGTTATGTCCCTCCATAACAGAATGCGAAACTGACAGTTGCCAGAACAGAGACACAAACTTTTGAAAAGATGCTCTTTTTCTTCACTTCACCCGATAAGTTTAGAATGAAACAACGCTCAACTCAGGTTGTTAGGTAACACCAGCGGGCAAATTTAGAACAAAATGAAAGAACGGCTAATTTAAGAGACACCGCCATATTGTGATTTGTCGAAATCGATTTCACCGAATGCGGCATTTAAAGGTTTGGAATAAGAAAATTTATATATAAATATAAATTCCAGAAACTACTAGAAGAAGAAGAAATCAATTTATTTTAAAGTCTTTGAAATCAGATTGAATGCCGAAAGAATCGGAAAGTTTTCCTTGATAAGAATTCCGTGCTTTTTGTCCAAGAAAAAGGAACTCAGAGTTGCAGAATCGTCGTTATCTAATTCGATACAAAAAGCATCGTTAACGGAATGGGTCACGTGACGGCTTTCAATAGAGATCGTTTCCTTTCTCGTCTGATTTTGTCGCCGCCCGTAAACAACATCGGTCTTTCTTCAGATCAAAATGATCTCTCGCCGTAATCAGAACTCGTTCGGTTGAGCTAATATTTGAAATTGCTTCATCACGCAGCAAAGGCGACTCCAGGTAACACAAAGATATCACTTTCTGTTGAAAGGCTTCTCAAAGTTATATTCCTACAAGTCCTACTCTTTGGACACACAAAGAAAAACGTTTTCAATGTTTATTTTCGGGAAGATTCATTAAAGAATTTTAAAATTTTCCAATGAATTTCCATTTCTTAATTTAGAAATATGCATTTTCTTTTATAAGCTTATACTTTAAAAATATGTATTTCAAGTATCTCGAGTTTTAAGTTGTACAAGTTAAGTATTGTAAAAATATAAGCTTTTAAGAAAAAAATAATGAAACAGTTAAGCTTTCACGAGTAAGATTTAAGAAAAAATAACGAAATAAATCTTATGTGAGAGATTTATACGCCTTTTCTATATAAAAGTTACATTGTTATAAGAAAGTACAGAATGTGAAGTATTGGAGAATTCAATAAATATTTATTAAAGATTTTCATTGATTTTCTATTTCTTAATTACAGATTGTAATTATCGATTTTTTTTTAAAATCTGGATTAACTTTATGACTGTCTTCATTAAAATACTAATTTTTTTGAAAAATTAATTTAAATATATTTATTTATTTCAAATGCAGCTTTCAAACACTTAGACTGTTGTCTTTGACGCCTTAAGGGCAGCGCAGCACCGACGTTACCCACTTAGCACTACGAGAGGGGTGCGAGTAGTTTGAAAATAAGCTACGGACGCGGGAGTAACACTACCCCGGCCACTTATACGATCATGTTAGACCGAGACCTACGGTTTAACCATTCCGAACCACTACCAACATCCATGGCACCGATTGACTCGAACAAGACACTAGTGACACCGAGCGCCAGTCACTCGGCCGTCAGAACCAGCAAATATTATTTATTTAGATATAATGTGCCACTGAATCAATCAATATTAAAATATCTATCCTTAAAAAGATAATTAGTGCATGAATAGATTAATAATTTATTTGATTAATATTTAACCTCTTTTTATTTAATTGCTTCCCCTCTGAAAGTAAAATTGCTGAATTCAAACTCTCAGAGAGAGTTTTATTCAAACTCTGAATTATAGAGAAAATAAATCAAAAAATGGTAAATAACTTAATAGAATAAAGGATGCTTAAGATTTTTGAAGAATAATATTTCCTAATTTCATTCTTTGGCAAACACCTTCCATTTCAATTACTGTCAGGGGACCAAATCCCGGTAATATCTTTCATCTTTGTTTCATGCCTTTCAACTGTTCTGTGAAAAAGCAATCCCTCTCATAATTCGGAACGTTAAATCAAATGGCATCATATAACAAACCGAAATGAAGACAAAAGTTATGTCCCTCCATATTAGAATGCGAAACTGACAGTTGCCAAAATAGAGACACAAACTTTTTTGAAAAGATGCTCATGTTCTTCACTTCCAATCGATAAAAGTTTTGAATGGAACAACGCTTCAACTCAGTTGCTAGGGGCAAACACCAGCGGGCAAATTTAGAACAAAAATGAAAGAACTGCTAATTTAAGAGACACCCGCCATATTGTGATGGGTGGAAATCGATTTCTCCGAATGCGGCAGTTAAAGGTTTGGAATAAAAAATATATATAAATATTAGTTCCAGAAACAACTAGAAGAAGAAGAAATCAATTCACTTTAAAGTCTGGGAAATCAGATTGGAATGCCGAAAGGATCGGAACATTTTTCCTGATAAGAATTCCGTGCTTTTGCCCAAAACGAAAGAACCCAGAGTTGCAGATTCGTCGTTATCTAATTCGATACAAAAAAGTATCGTCATCGGAATGGGTCACGTGACGGCTTTCAATGGAGATCGTTTCCTTTCGTCTGATTTGTCGCCGCCCGTAAACAACATCGGTTTTTCTTCAGATTAAATGATCTCTTCGCCGTAATCAGAACTCGTTCGGCTGAGCTAATATTTGTTATTGCTTCATCACACAGCAAAGGCGACTCCAGATTTACACAAAGATGTCACGTTCTGTTCAAAAGCTTCTGAAAAGCAAGTTGCAAGTTGCAATCTCTGCAAGTTGTACTCTTTGGCACACAAAGAAAAACGTTTTTGCTGATTATTTATGGGAAGATTCATTAAAAGATTTTTAAAAATTTTCCTATGAATTTCTATTTTTAATTTATGAAATATGTATTTTCTTTTTATATGCTTATACTTTCAAAATATGTATTTCAAGTATCTCGAGTTTTTAAGAAGTTGTACAAGTTAAGTATTGTAAAAATATAAGCTTCAAAGAAAAAAATAACGAAACAAGTAAGTTTCACGAGTAAGATTTAAGAAAAAATAACGAAATAAAAGCTTGTGAGAGATTTATAAGGCTTTTCTATTTAATAAAAGTTACATTGTTATAAGAAAGTATAGAATGTGAATTATTGAAGATTTCAATAAATATTTATTAAAGATTTTCATTGATTTTCTATTTCTTAATTACAGATTTTAATTATCCATATTTTTTTTAAAAATCTGGATTAACTTTATGACCATTAAAATACTAATTTTTCTTGTGAAAATCAATTTAAATAATTATTTATTTATTTCAAATGCAGCTTTCAAACACTTAGACTGTTGTCTTTGACGCCTTAAGGGCAGCGCCGCACCCGACGTTACTCACTTAGCACTACGCGGGGGGTGCGTGTAGCTTGAAAATAAGCTACGGACGCGGAGTAACCCTACCCCGCCACTCTCTACGATCATGTTAGACCGGGACCTACGGTTTAAACATTCCGAACCACTACCAACATCCATGGCACCGATTGGACTCGAACAAGACACTAGTGGCACCGGAGCGCTAGTCACTCGGGCGTCAGACCCAGCAAATGTTATTTATTTAGATATAATGTGCCACTGAATCAATCAATATTAAAATATCTATCCTTAAAAAAGATAATTAGTGCATGAATAGATTAATAATTTATTTGATTAATATTTAACCTATTTTATTTAATTGCTGTCCTCTGAAAGCAAAATTGCTGAATTCAAATTCTCAGAGAGACTTTTATTCAAACTCTGAATTATAGAGAAAATAAATCAAAAAATGGTAAATAACTTAATAGAATAAAGGATGCTTAAGATTTTGAAGAATAATATTTCCTAATTTCATTCTTTGGCAAACACCTTCCATTTCAATTACTGTCAGGGGGACCAAATCCCGGTAATATCTTTCATCTTTGTTTCATGCCTTTCAACTGTTCTGTGAGAAAAGCAATCCCTCTCATAATTCGGAACGTTAAATCAAATGGCATCATATAACAAACCGAAATGAAGACAAAAGTTATGTCCCTCCATATTAGAATGCGAAACTGACAGTTGCCAAAAATAGAGACATAAACTTTTTGAAAAGATGCTCATGTTCTTCACTTCAATCGGATAAAAGTTTTGAATGGAACAACGCTCAACACAGGTTGCTAGGGCAACACCAGCGGGCAAATTTAGAACAAAATGAAAGAACTGCTAATTTAAGAGACACCGCCATATTGTGATGGGTGGAAATCGATTTCTCCGAATGCGGCAGTTAAAGGTTTGGAATAAAAATATATATAAATATTAGTTCAGAAACAACTAGAAAAAGAAGAAATCAATTCACTTTAAAGTCTGGGAATCAGATTGGAATGCCGAAAGGATCGGAACATTTTTCCTGATAAGAATTCCGTGCTTTTGCCCAAAACGAAAGAACCCAGAGTTGCAGATTCGTCGTTATCTAATTCGATACAAAAAGAATCGTCATCGTAATGGGTCACGTGACGGCTTTCAATAGAGATCGTTTCCTTTCGTCTGATTTGTCGCCGCCCGTAAACAACATCGGTTTTTTCTTCAGATTAAAATGATCTCTTCGCCGTAATCAGAACTCGTTCGGCTGAGCTAATATTTGTTATTGCTTCATCACACAGCAAAGGCGACTCCAGATTTACACAAAAGATGTCACGTTCTGTTCAAAAGCTTCTGAAAAGCAAGTTGCAAAGTTGCAATCTCTGAAGTTGTACTTTTTCACACACAAAGAAAAACGTTTTTGCTGATTATTTATGGGAAGATTCATTAAGATTTTTAAAAAATTTTCCTATGAATTTTTCTATTTCTTAATTTATAAAATATGTATTTTTCTTTTATATGGATTATACTTTCAAAATATGTATTTCAAGTATCTCGAGTTTTAAGTTGAACAAGTTATATATATGTAAATATAAGCTTCAAGAAAAAAAAAAAAATGAAGCTTTCACGAGTAAGATTTAAGAAAAATAACGAAATAAAGCTTATGTGAGAGATTTATAAGGCTTTTCTATTTAATAAGTTACATTGTTATAAAGAAAGTATAGAATGTGAATTATTGAAGATTTCAATAAATATTTATTAAAGATTTTCATTGATTTTCTATTTCTTAATTACAGATTTTAATTATCCATATTTTTTAAAATCTGGATTAACTTTATGATTCATTAAAATACTAATTTTTTCTTGTGAAAATCAATTTAAATAATTATTTATTTATTTCAAATGCAGCTTTCAAACACTTAGACTGTTGTCTTTGACGCCTTAAGGGCAGCGCCGCACCGACGTTACTCACTTAGCACTACGCGGGGGTGCGTGTATAGCTTGAAAATAAGCTACGGACGCGGAGTAACACTACCCCCGCCACGCTCTACGATCATGTTAGACCGGGACCTACGGTTTAAACATTCCGAACCACTACCAACATCCATGGCACCGATTGGACTCGAACAAGACACTAGTGGCACCGAGCGCTAGTCACTCGGGCGTCAGACCCAGCAAATGTTATTTATTTAGATATAATGTGCCACTGAATCAATCAATATTAAAAAATATCTATCCTTAAAAAAGATAATTAGTGCATGAATAGATTAATAATTTATTTGATTAATATTTAACCTATTTTATTTAATTGCTTTCCTGTGAAAGCAAAATTGAAAAATTCAAACTCTCAGAGAGTTTTATTCAAACTCTGAATTATAGAGAAATAAATAAAAAATGGTAAATAATTTAATAGAATAAATGATGCTTAAGATTTTTGAAGCATAATATTTCCTAATTTCATTCTTTGGCAAACACCTTCCATTTCAATTACTGTCAGGGGACAAAATCCCGGTCGTATCTTTCATCTTTGTTTAATGCCTGTCAACTGTTCTGTGAGAAAAGCAATCCCTCTCATAATTCGGAACATTAAATCAAATGGCATCATCTAACAAACCGAAATGAAGACAAAAGTTATGTCCCTCCATAACAGAATGCAGAAACTGACAGTTGCCAGAACAGAGACACAAACTTTTTGAAAAGATGCTCATTTTTTGCACTTCAAACCATAAAGTTTTGAATGGAACAACGCTCAAACTCAGGTTGCTAGGGTAACACCAGGGGCAAATTTAGAACAAAATGAAAGAACGCCTAATTTAAGAGACACCGCCATATTGTGATTTTCGAAATCGATTTCTCCGATTGCGGCAGTTAAAGGTTTGGAATAAAATAAAAAATCAATATAAATATAAATTCAGAAACTACTACTAGAAGAAGAAATCAATTCCTTTAAAGTCTGGGAAATCAGATTGGAATGCCGAAAGGATCGGAAAGTTTTCATGAAAAGAATTCCGTGCTTTTGCCCAAGAAAAAGGAACCGAGAATTGCAGAATCGTCGTTATCTAATTCGATACAAAAAGAGTCGTTATCGGAATGGGTCACGTGACGACTTTCAAAAAGTTTGATTCCTCTCGCCTGATTTGTCGCCGCCCGTAAACAACGTCGGTTTTCTTCAGATTAAAATGATCTCTTCGCAGCGTAATCAGAACTCGTTCGGTTGAGCTAATATTTGAAATTGCTCCATCACGCAGCAAAGGCTACAAAAAGATGTCACGTTCTGTTCAAATCTTCTGAAAAGTCATATCCTGCCAGTTCTACACACTTTGGACACGCAAAAGAAAAAGTTTTGTTGATTATTTATGGGAAGATTTATTAAAGATTTCCAAACATTTTCCAATGAATTTCTGTTTTTTAATTTCAAATTGCAATTACCGAATTTTTTTAATATGAGTTTATTCTTAAGCTTATCTTCATTAAAACAATCATTTTCCTAACCAAAATCAATATTTAGAACTACCATCCTTAAAAAAATATGAATCAGAAAATTATCTAAATCTATTTATATGAAATTTCAAAAATTTCATCATTTAACATCATTTTTTTCATCATTTTAACTTATTCTGGACAATTTTTGTGACTATTTCTGGCTAAAAATGTTTATAAATCAGTATTCGTCAGTTCTACACTTTGGACACACGAAGAAAAAGGTTTCAGATGATTATTTAAAGAAGATTCATTAATGATTTCCAAATTTTTCCAATGAATTTCTTTTCTTAACTTCAAATTGTGATTATCGATTTTTTTTTCGTGCGGATTAAATTTTTAGATCTTCATTAAAAAACTTCAAACCAAAATCAATTTTTATAATTATTATTTTTTTCTAATGCCACGGGCAAACACTTAGACAGTTGTCTTTGATGCCTTAAGGCAAAGTGCCGCACCGATGTTACTCACTTAGCACTACCCGGGGGGTGAGTGTAGCTTGAAAATAAGCTGCGGACGCAGAGTAAAAATACCCCCCGCAATGCTCTATGATCATGTTAGACTGAGACCTGCGGTTTAAAGTAAATTCGAACCATTACAAACATCCATGGCACCGCTGGGAATCGAACGAAAAACTAGTATTCCCGAGTTCTAGTCACTCGGCCATCATACCCGTAAACGTTATTTGCTTAGATATGATTTGCCACTGAATCAACCAATATCAAATTATCTATCATTAATAAGATAATGAATGCATGAATTAAATCAATGATTTGATTAATGTTTAAACTCTTTTATTTAATTGTTTTCCTTCGAAAGCAAAATTTTAGAATTCAAGCTCTCATTGAGATTTTTATTCAAACTCTGAATTATAGCGACGATAAATCAACAAAGGGTAAATATAATAGAATAAATGATACTTAAGATTTTTGAAGCATAATATTTCCTAATATCATTCTTTGGCAAACACCTTCCATTCAATTACTGTCAGGGGACAAAATCCCGGTCATATTCTTTCGGAGTAACAATACCTCCGCAACTCTCTACGATCCTGTTAGACCGGGACCTACGGTGTAAAGTGGATTCCGAAAACATTCATGACACCGCTGGGACTCGAACAGGAAACTAGTTGCACCGAGCGCTAGTCACTTGGCTATCAGACACCGAAAATGATTATATACTTAGATATAATTTGCCACTGTATCAATCAATATTAAAATGTCTATCATTAAAAAGATAATGAATTCATGAATTAATTAATTTATTTGATTAAATTTTTAAGTCAAATTAATTGTTTTCCTCTGAAAGCAAAAATGTACAATTCAAGCTCTGGGAGATTTTTAATCGAATACAAAATGATGAAGACAATAAATCAAAAATTATAAATACCTTAATAGAATAAATGATACTTAAGATTTTTGAATTATAATATTTCCTAATTTCATTCTTTGGCAAACACCTTCCATTTCAATTACTGTCAGGGGACAAAATCCCGGCGATATCTTTCATCTTTGTTTCATGCCTGTCATCAGGTCTGTGAGAAAATGGAAACTTCTCATAATTCGGAACATTAAATCGAATGGCAAAACGAAATGAAGACAAAAGTTATGTCCCTCCATAACAGAATGCGAAACTGACAGTTGCCAGAACAGAGACACAAACTTTTGAAAAAGATGCTCTTTTCTTCACTTCAATTCGATAAGTTTAGAATGAAACAACGCTCAACTCAGGTTGCCAGGGGTAACACCAGCGGGCAAATTTAGAACAAAATGAAAGAACGGCTAATTTAAGAGACACCGCCATATTGTGATTTGTCGAAATCGATTTCACCGAATGCTGCATTTAAAGGTTTGGAATAAGAAAATTTATATATAAATATAAATTCCAGAAACTACTACTAGAAGAAGAAGAAATCAATTCACTTTAAAGTGGGAAATCAGATTGGAAGGCCAAAAGGATCGGAAAGTTTTCCTTGATAAGAATTCCGTGCTTTTGAACAAGAAAAAGGAACCGAGAATTGCAGAATCGTCGTTATCTAATTCGATACAAAAAGAATCGTTATCGGAATGGGTCACGTGACGGCTTTCAATAGAGATCGTTTCCTTTCGTCTGATTTGTCGCCGCCCGTAAACAACATCGGTCTTTCTTCAGATTAAAATGATCTCTTCGCCGTAATCAGAACTCGTTCGGTTGAGCTAATATTTGAAATTGCTTCATCACGCAGCAAAGGCGACTCCAGGTAACACAAAAGATATCACTTTCTGTTGAAAGGCTTCTCAAAAAGTTATATTTCCTACAAGTCCTACTCTTTGGACACACAAAGAAAAACGTTTTCAATGTTTATTTTCGGGAAGATTCATTAAAGAATTTTAAAATTTTCAATGAATTTCCATTTCTTAATTTAGGAAATATGCATTTTTCTTTTATAAGCTTATACTTTAAAAATATGTATTTCAAGTATTTCGAGTTTTAAGTTGTACAAGTTAAGTATTGTAAAAATATAAGCTTTAAGAAAAATAACGAAACAGTTAAGCTTTCACGAGTAAGATTTAAGAAAAAATAACGAAATAAATCTTATGTGAGATTTATAAGCCTTTTTCTAAATAAAAGTTACATTGTTATAAGAAAGTACAGAATGTGAATTATTGAAGATTTCAATAAATATTTATTAAAGATTTTCATTGATTTTCTATTTCTTAATTACAGATTGTAATTATCGATATTTTTTTTTTTTTTAATCTGGATTAACTTTATGACTGTCTTCATTAAAATAGTAATTTTTCTTGAAAAATTAATTTAAATAATTATTTATTTATTTCAAATGCAGCTTTCAAACACTTAGACTGTTGTCTTTGACGCCTTAAGGGCAGCGCCTCACCCGACGTTACTCACTTAGCACTACGAGGGGGTGCGCGTGTAGTTTGAATAAGCTACGGACGCGGGTAACAATACTACCCCCGCCACTCTCTACGATCATGTTAGACCGGGACCTACGGTTTAACCATTCCAGAACCACTACCAACATCCATGGCACCGATTGGACTCGAACAAGACACTAGTGACACCAGAGCGCTAGTCACTCGGCCGTCAGACCCAGCAAATGTTATTTATTTTAGATATAATGCCACTGAATCAATCAATATTAAAATATCTATCCTTAAAAGATAATTAGTGCATGAATAGATTAATAATTTATTTGATTAATATTTAACCTCTTTTATTCAATTGCTTCCTCTGAAAAGCAAAATTGCTGAATTCAAACTCTCAGAGAGTTTTATTCAAACTCTGAATTATAGAGAAAAATAAATCAAAAATGGTAAATAATTTAATAGAATAAAGGATGCTTAAGATTTTTGAAGCATAATATTTCCTAATTTCATTCTTTGGCAAACACCTTCCATTTCACTACTGTCAGGGGACCAAATCCCGGTAATATCTTTCATCTTTGTTTAATGCCTTTCAACTGTTCTGTGGTAGAAAAAGGAGTCCCTCCTTTGCTTCAGAACGTTAAATCAAATGGCATCATATAACGAAATGAAGACAAAAGTTATGTCCCTCCATATTAGAATGCGAAACTGACAGTTGCCAAATAGAGACACAAACTTTTTGAAAAGATGCTCATGTTCTTCCACTTCAATCGGATAAAAGTTTTTGAATGGAACAACGCTCAAACTCCAGTTTGCTAGGGTAACACCAGTGGGGCAAATTTAGAACAAAAAAAAAAGAACAGCTAATTTAAGAGACACCGCCATATTGTGATGGGTCGAAATCGATTTCTCCGAATGCGGCAGTTAAAGGTTCGGAATAAAAGAAAAAATATATATAAATATTAGTTCCAGAAACTACTAGAAGAAGAAGAAATCAATTCACTTTAAAGTCTGGGAAATCAGATTGGAATGCCGAAAGGATCGGAAAGTTTTTCCTGATAAGAATTCCGTGCTTTTGCCCAAAAAGAAAGAACCCAGAGTTGCAGATTCGTCGTTATCTACTCCGATACAAAAAAGTATCGTCATCGGAATGGGTCACGTGACGGCTTTCAATAAAGATCGTTTCCTTTCGCCTGATTTTGCCGCCGCCCGTAAACAACATTGGTTTTTCTTCAGATTAAAATGATCTCTTCGCCGTAATCAGAACTCGTTCGGCTGAGCTAATATTTGTTATTGCTTCATCACGCAGCAAAAGCGACTCCAGGTTTACACAAAAGATGTCACGTTCTGTTCAAAAGCTTCTGAAAAGTCATATCTCTGCAAGTTGTACTCTTTGGACACAAAGAAAACGTTTTTGCTGATTATTTATGGGGAAGATTCATTAAAGATTTTAAAATTTTCCCCTGATGAATTTCTATTTCTTAATTTAGGAAATATGTATTTTTTCTTTATATGCTTTTTTATACTTTCGAAATATGTATTTCAAGTATCTCGAGTTTTAAGTTGTACAAGTTAAGTATTGTAAAAATATAAGCTTCAAGAAAATAACGAAACAAGTAAGCTTTCACGAGTAAGATTTAAGAAAAATAACGAAATAAAAGCTCATGTGAGAGATTTATAAGGCTTTTCTATATAAAAGTCACATTGTTATAAGAAAGTATAGAATGTGAATTATTGAAGATTTCCAATAAATATTTATTAAAGATTTTCATTGATTTTCTAATTACAGATTTTAATTATCGATATTTTTTTAAATCTGGATTAACTTTATGACTGTCTTCATTAAAATAGTAAATTTTTCTTGAAAATCAATTTAAATAATTATTTATTTATTTCAAATGCAGCTTTCAAACACTTAGACTGTTGTCTTTGACGCCTTAAGGGCAGCGCCTCACCGACGTTACTCACTTAGCACTACGCGGGTGCGTGTAGTTTGAAAATAAGCTACGGACGCGGGGAGTAACACTAGTCCCCGCCACTCTCTACGATCATGTTAAACCGGACCTACGGTTTAAACCATTCCGAACCACTACCAACATCCATGGCACCGATTGGACTCGAACAAGACACTAGTGGCACCGAGCGCTAGTCACTCGGCCGTCAGACCCAGCAAAATGTTATTTTATTTAGATATCATGTGCCACTGAATCAATCAATATTAAAATATCTATCCTTAAAAAGATAATTAGTGCATGAATAGATTAATAATTTATTTTGATTAATATTTAACCTCTTTTTTATTTAATTGCTTTCCTCTGAAAGCAAAATTGCTGAATTCAACTCTCAGAGAGACTTTATTCAAACTCTGAATTATAGAGAAAATAAATCAAAAATGGTAAATAATTTAATTAGAATAAAGGATGCTTAAGATTTTTTGAAGCATAATATTTCCTACTTTCATTCTTTGGCAAAAACACCTTCCATTTCAATTACTGTCAGGGACGAAAACCCGGTCGTATCTTTCATCTTTGTTTAATGCCTGTCAACTGTTCTTGTGAGAAAAAGCAATCCCTCTCATAATTCGGAACGTTAAATCAAATGGCATCATATAACAAAAACGAAATGAATACAAAAGTTATGTCCCTCCATATTAGAATGTGAAACTGACAGTTGCCAGAATAGAGACACAAACTTTGAAAAGATGCTCATGTTCTTCACTTCAATCGGATAAAAGTTTTGAATGGAACAACGCTCAACTCAGTTTGCTAGGGCAAATACCAGCGGGCAAATTTAGAACAAAATGAAAGAACTGCTAATTTAAGAGACACCGCCATATTGTGATGGGTCGAAATCGATTTCTCCGAATGCGGCAGTTAAAGGTTCGAATAAAAGAAAAAATATATATAAATATTAGTTCCAGAAACTACAGAAGAAGAAGAAGAAATCAATTCACTTTAAAAAGTCTGGGAAATCAGATTGAATGCCGGAAAAGGATCGGAAAGTTTTCCCTGATAAGAATTCCGTACTTTCCCAAAACGAAAGAACCCAGAGTTGCAGATTCGTCGTTATCTAATTCGATACAAAAAGTATCGTCATCAGCCGGGTCACGTGACGGGTTTTCAATAAAGATCGTTTTCTTTTCCGCCTGATTGTCGCCGCCCGTAAACAACATCGGTTTTCTTCAGATTAAAATGACTGATCTCTTCGCCAATAATCAGAACTCGTTCGGCTGAGCTAATATTTGTTATTGCTTCATCACATGGAGCAAAAGGCGACCCAGATTTCCATAAATAAAAGATGTCATGCCCTGTTCAAAGCTTCGAAAAGCAAGTTGCAAGTTGCAATCTCTGCGTGTAAGCGTACTCGGGCAAAGAAAACGTTTTCTTGCTGATTATTTATGGGAAACATCTCGCCAAAGATTTTTAAAATTTTCCTGATGAATTTCTACTTTCTTAATTTAGGAAATATGTATTTTCTTTTATATGCTTTCATAATCTTTCGAAAATATGTATTTCTAAGTATCTCTGAGTTTTTAAGTTGTGCAAGCTTAAGTATTGTAAAATATAAGCTTTCCAAGAAAAAAATAACGAAACAAGTAAGCTTTCACTGAGTAAGATTTTAAGAAAAATAGCACGAAATAAAAGCTCATGCGAGAGATTTATAAGGCTTTTTTCTATATAATAAGTCACATTGTTATAAGAAAGTACAGAATGTGAATTATTGAAGATTTCCAATAAATATTTATTAAAGATTTTCATTGATTTTCTATTCAATTACAATTGTAATTATCGATATTTTTTTAAATCTGGATTAACTTTATGACTGTCTTCATTAAAATACTAATTTTTCTTCGAAAATCAATTTAAATAATTATTTATTTCACTCAAATGCAGCTTCAAACACTTAGACTGTTGTCTTTGACGCCTTAAGGGCAGCGCCGCACCGACGTTACTCACGCAGCACTTACGCGCGCGTGCGTGTAGTTTGAAAATAAGCTACGGACGCGAATAACACTACCCCCGCCACTACTCTTTACGATCATGTTAGACTGGAGCCCGCTACGGTTTCAACCATTCCGGAACCACTACCAACATCCATGGCACCGATTGATCCGAACAAGCACACTAGTGAGCACCGAGCGCTAGTCACTCGGCGTCAGACCCAGCAAAGATGTTATTTATTTAGGATATAATGTGCCACTGAATCAATCAATATTAAAATATCTATCCTTAAAAAAGATAATTAGTGCATGAATAGGTTACTAATAATTTATTTGATTGAATATTTAACCTCTTTTATTTAATTGCTTTCCTCTGAAAGCAAAATTGCTGAATTCAAACCTCTCAGAGAGAGTTTTTATTCAAACTCTGAATTATAGAGAAAAATAAATCAAAAAAATGGTAAATAATTTAATAGAATAAAGGATGCTTAAGATTTTTTGAAGCATAATATTTCCTAATCTCATTCTTTGGCAGAAAACACCTTCCATTTCACTACTGTCAGGGACGAAATCCCGGTCGTATCTTTCATCTTTGTTTAATGCCTGTCAACTGTTCTTGTGAGAAAAGGGCAGTCCCTCTCATAATTCGGAACATTAAATCAAATGGCATCATATAACAGATCGAAATGAAGACAAAAGTTATGTCCCTCCATAACAGAATGCGAAACTGACAGCTGCCAGAACAGAGACACAAACTTTTTTGAAAAGATGCTCATTTTCTTCACTTCACAATCAGATAAAGTTTTGAATGGAACAACGCTCAAAGCTCAGGTTGCCAGGGTAACACCAGCGGGCAAATTTAGAACGAAAAATGAAAGAACGCCTAATTTAAGAGACACCGCCATATTGTGATGGGTCGAAATCGATTTCTCCGATTGCGGCAGTTAGCGGTTTGGAATAAAAATAAAAAAATAAATATAAATATAAATTCCAGAAACTACTACTAGAAGAAGAAGAAATCAATTCACTTTTAAAAGTCTGGGAAATCAGATTGAATGCCGAAAGGATCGGAAAGTTTTCCCTTGATAAGAATTCCGTGCTTTGCCCAAGAAAAAGGGAACTGAGAGGTTGCAGAATCGTCGTTATCTAATTCGATACAAAAAGAGTCGTTATCTCGGAATGGGCTCGCGACGGCTCTCACAGAAAAGTCGTGATTCCTCTCGCCTCGATTTTGTCAGCCGCCCGCACTGACGATCGGTTTTTCTTCAGATTAAAATGATCTCTTCGCCGCAATCAGAACTCTGCCAATATTGTTCGGCTGAGCTTAATATTTGCAAATTGCTCCATCACGCAGCAAAGGCTACACAAATGATGTCACGTCTCTGTTTCAAAAGCTTCTTGAAAAGTCATATCCTGCCAGTTCTTACACTTTGCACACGCAAAGAAAAAGTTTTTTGTTACTTATTTATGGGAAGATTTATTAAAGATTTCCAAACATTTCCAATGAATTTCTGTTTTTTAATTTCAAATTGCAATTACCGAATTTTTTTAATATGAGTTTATATTCTAAGCTTATCTTCATTAAAACAATCATTTTCCTAACCAAAATCAATATTTAGAACTACTCATCCTTAAAAATATGAATCAGAAAATTATCTAAATTCATTTATATGAAATTTCAACTCTCATCATTTAACATCATTTTCTTTTCATCATTTTAACTTATTCTGGACAATCCTTGTGACTATTTCTGGCTAAAATGTTTATAAATCAGTATTCGTCAGTTCTACACTTTGGACACACGAAGAAAAAGGTTTCAGATGATTATTTAAAAGAAGATTCATTACCGATTTCCAAATTTTTCCAATGAATTTCTTTTTTTAATCCTAAATTGTGATTATCGATT
>BPLR01017240.1:0-31607 GCA_021605095.1 Caerostris extrusa | reverse complement strand
CCCTTGCTCTAAGATTCTGAATCCCCGTATAAGACAACAGCCTTATATGGAGTTACAGGAGGAGGAGTTATGGAAGAGTCTCTTGTTCGTGGCGCCATCTGTTGATCATTTATAATGACAAATATTTTACATTTGCAAATGACCAAGCGTCATTGGACTTGCTTCTATAAAAATTACAGTAATAAGTACTCTTATGTGTGATAAGTGTAATAGCAATGCACTCCAAACTGTGAGGAGTAGATATCTCTCACTATTCATTATGCCATCATCTTAATATCCTTGTCATCAACAAATGGATGATAGTAAAAAAAGTATAATCCAACAGGTAATTGCTCCAATGTCGGAAGAACCAAGATGGCTTATTACATAGTTGCTCGTTTACACGCCTTGACTTCATTTTGGAAAACACTATGCGCTGTTGAATTGTATGCCACACATATGTGCTCCGATATAAAGTTGGTAATTTTAAGCACCTATTTATATAAATACAATGTCATATAATCTATAAATAAAAATAGTAATTGCATACCTTATAGTATGGTGAAAAATAAGTCAATTTCAATCAGCATTATATTTTCACTAATAGTCAATTTACAAATTTTATGAATAAATTTATCTATTTTTAAATACTCTTTTTTTTTGTAACACTTTTTTAAAGATAAATTAAAATCCTGTTTAATATATGGAAATTGATTATATTTAAAAACAGATAAATTTATATAATTTAAACTACATATGAATGTAAAATAATGGTAGATGAATGTTATACATTTTATATTTTCTTGTCTAATATTGTAATATTAGACAGAAATATAAAATGTATATATAATGAAATAATTTTGTCATGTACCATGTCGTCCTGAGGCTGCCTACTAGATCTTCCAACAAGGATATTTATTTTTGTGATTCAGTTGTTGTGTTTAACGATAAAATTTGAATTATACTCAGAAGGTGAGGATAGAAATTGACTTTTTGGTACTGTTAATACTTATTTAATGTAACTGTCATCTAAATCAGTGATAATTTCTGTTTAATTGAATAATTTTAAATTTCTATAAACAGAAATTATTAAATTAACAAATGTAAATTTATATATATATTGTGTTTGTGTAACTATATATATATATATATAATTTACTAGCAGTTACTAGTCAGCAATCTTTCTATACAATTTAGTTAAAGATTAATTACTAAACAAATACTTACATTTAGGATTGTTTTCCCATACTCTATTAAGTGATTCATAAGAATCAACATACGTTTCTCATGATTGTTTCTCTTATGAAGCGTGTCCTGGAAGCATCTAGAAAAAATAGAATTTTTGTATGAAGGAATAAGATTTAAAGATAAAATAAATCTATTTACATTATAATGCTGCCTTAACATTCAGTCTTAGACAACCTTGACAATAAAATAATCTTTGAGTTGTCACAAAATTCATAACTTTTTAATACAATGAACTCCAGTTTAGGGAGTCGGAAACAGTGAGTCAACAAGAATTTATTAAACTTATTCTTTACATTGTAACAATTATTTAGATTAGTTTATACAAATCTTTTAATATATCACAGCCAGTAAAAAAAAAAAAAAAAAAAGAAAAAAAATTACTCACATTATTATCAACCTAATTCTTTAAAAGCTATGATGAATAATTTGGTTCAATTACAAAAGGTATAGAAGTATTATGAAAATTGAATTTGTATTCAACTAAATATTGGAGTATTTCGATGAGTTGTTATATATATTTAAAGAAATAACATGAACAACATTTATTGCAGGAAGAAAAAAATATAAAGTTGCAAGTAGCTTTCAAACATAAGCATGATAGCATTCAACTGACACAATGTGGTGAATTATGTATCAAACTACTGCACTAATGATGCACAGATTTTTGCAATGGAATCGCCTCACTTACAGCTTTCATAGAAGGTGCAAGATCGAGATGTATCAGCGATCTAAACAGATCCTTCAGGTACCCTTACAAGAAAAAAATATTTTAAGCATGAGCTGTATGAAGATGTGGAAAAAAGATACATGAATGCTGTTAGAGGGCGCTGCGATGCCAAGTTAATTGGGCGAAAGAAGTGCGAGTTGGAGAGCGTGCTTGGAAAGCAAGAAAGAGAGGTAATTTTAGAAATTAAGTTTTATGGCATTAAGAGATTAGAATGTGTGGCATTACTATTAATTTGTAAATATTGTACAAAGTTTTAATATTCTTGGTAATAATGTAATAAAATAGTCAAGAATTAAAGAGAACTGATTTATTTTGAACCACCAACAACTTAACAACTTTATGAACAACTAAAAGAACCGGAAGTTGGGGAATTCATTTCTTCTACGTGTTTCGTCAGAAGAGAGTTCAAAAATATCTGACAATAACACATGAGTCGTAGCGCTGCTGAAGCACATCCAACAAATCGTCCGTATCATGTGGAGGTGTACCATCTGCTGGAAAACCTGATTTGTAACTTTTGTTTTTTTGTTAATTTTTAAATTAAAAACATTAATGCATAGAACGGCTGATACTCAGTATGCTCACTCTTAAAATTTCAAAATGAATGTCAATCCTATAAATACATTACATGCATTTTAATTTTGTGATTTTCTTAACTACTTAACAAAACTTTCGTCATAATTGCAGTCAAAGGTTCTAAATAAGCGTGTTCATATTTTTCATTAAATATGCTCAGATAAGAGATTGATTAATTACAAATATATCCAGTCAGTTGAGTGTGGGGTATGTATAACAATTATGAATAGACCCTTACATGGATGGAAACTGCATTTTTGAATTTTTTTTTTTAGGAAACAGCCTACATTTGTCAGTCAAGATGGGAAAAAAATTCCTAGTAACAGTTATATTTTTTCTCAAAATAATTTCTTTTTTTCCTTATTAGATAGACAGATAAATGCTTATTATTATATAATTCCCTATAAAGAAAAACACAAACCCTGTGGTCTCCAGACAGTAAATATTCAAATCTAATAATTTTGCAATTACATCAGAATTGAGTATTTTTATAGAAACATTGACATTAATCAATTTAAGTAATATTTATAAGTGGTAAATGTTGTATCTTACTTTACCCATGATTTAAGTACTGTGGAAGGTTCTGCAAGCAAATCATTTCTGTAATTTTTGATAAATGGACACACTTGACCATCTAAAAAAGAAGTAACAAAACCAAAGGTATCTATGGTAGCCTTTTGGCATTTCTTTCACGAATGCAAGAAAACCTCCATTGTGCAGGACCTGTGAAAATAGCATTCCTATTTTTAAATGCAGAAAAGGATATAAAGAAAGTCAGCTAAATAGTTCCAAAATTAAGTTTATCAATATTATAATTATATATTACAACAAAGGAAAAGGATTTTTAAAGTACATTTTTGAATATAAAAAATCAATATATTGAAGAGTATTTTTCTTCTTGCAAACTTCAGAGAAATGTTTGTAGCTTCATTAATAATTTAAATATTAATGAAATATTATAATTAATTTCTATTGCAACAATAAATATGTACAACATCAACAAGAGGATTATTATTATGGGTTAATAACCCATAATAATAATCTAATAATAACAAACAATACCCATAACAATAATCCATCAAAGATAATATCATCAAGGATTACTGTTAAATCCCACATGAAATGAGGAAAAAAATTATATTTTAACCCAGTTTGTCGGTATGCATTTACAAAATGCATATATAGGAAAAAAATTGTTAATTTTCTAATTGGCTCTTTGTGATCTAATTTTATTGATAATTCAGTGAACATTGTTCATTTTTATCTGCTGGAAAATAAAGTAGAAACAAAATAATCACACTTTAAAATAAATTGTAATGTTTTGTAACAATATTTATTTAATAAATAATTTTTATGAATGAAAAAATTTAAAACATTTTCTTTGAAAGATTTTAAAAAACAAAAGCAATATTACTGATGCACACACATAAATAGCTTCATTTTTGGTAATCAATACGGAAATAAAATAATTTTTCACTATCATCATTCAAAAACCAGTTTTTAAAAAATAACCATATAAAAAATTATTCACTGCATATTATAATACAAAATGAAATAAAACAATATCACTGACCATAAGTTCCATCAACCAGCAATATATTTTATCCTGTACAGAATCATATTTTTGGAGGAAATTCTCGAGGGCTGCTAAATTCAGAAAACTCAGGAGCAATGAGCGGTAAGAAATGCAGATCTATTTCAAATACATCTATATAGATGAAATGGAAAACATTATATATTATTAATGCATTATTCAAATATAATGATCAAACTATAAATTTACTTTAAATTAGATGTCTTAAAAAAATCCTATACACTTTCAGCAATCCACAGTTATATAGCACTTGATAATATAACTTACAACAAATACACATTTTTTTTTTTATATATAACAAGCATGTATATTCCTATATAGAAATACTTACAGTACAATTTAGCTATGAAAATCACTAAGTTTTTGACAAGTTCAAAAACAGAAATTAGTGCAAAGAAAAATTAGGGAAAAAAGTTAATAGTAAACATATAATGAAATTTAAAGGGAAAAAAAAAGTAAACATTTCTGAATTTTCTAAGAATATTTTAATGTAAACATAATTTATATATTAATATTTCAGACCAATTAAATTGAAAATTCAGAACATTTTTCTAATAATTATTGGTAAAAATATCTATAGTTTTGGTGATTAAATGTAATAAATTTAAAAAAAATCTAATTTTTTAATATGATTTTTTCCCCTCAAATATTTTGATGAGTGACATACTAGAAGTACAACACATAACATACAATTGGATGCAATTCTATTTACTTGGAATTTATTGAAATTTAATTATATTATAAATCAAACAGTGTTTCACAAATTAGGCACAATACATATAGGCTTATTTTGTCTTGAAAATGCATCAAGAAGTTAAAACATAGTGTCATAATTCAACGTGTAATCATCTCTAATGGTTGAGCGAGCATGACAGTGATACCCAAATGTCTAAAATGGTAGCATGTAGTTACTAAGTTGTAAGAAACTACATTCTTCACCAGATAAGCTACCTGTAATTTAACATTAATACCATAAAATGAAGGAGTCAGCAACTACATCAACATAAGGACAAACAATTGGATCCAGAATATCTCTATATAGTAAACAGCTACATTGTTTTTGGAATGGTAAATATGTTAGTATGGCCATATTAACAACAACCTGCTGAAACACATATACTGGACCCATCAAATCAGTTTCCCCATTGTTACAACTGGAATAATTAGAGTTTCTAGTTCTTGCAAGACCAACAAGCTGGAGTCATTTTACCCAAATCAGACTCCTCAATAAAAAATTGACTTCCATTGGCATGCATTTCAATTATCATGGGTGTACCAAATTCAACTTTTGAATTTGCTGCCATGGTGTGAGGGATATACACAGTTTTGCACATTTTGAATACAGACTTCCTTAATTAAGCAGATACTAAAAAGTTATTTAATAATTTAGATTTAATAAACTTAAAATATATATAAACAATAAATTATTAAAACTTAATTTTCCGTAATTAAAATAAGATCTACTCAATCAATCAATGTAAATGCTAAAGGCTGTGAAGTTAGGCTTAAAGAATGAATTTTTCAATAATTAATAAAATATTAAAATCCGTACTTTTCTAATCTTTTATTTTTTTTTTTTTCTAAATTAGCACGCAAGTACAATTAATAGCAAGAGTGCAAGAAGCAGAACACAGTAAAAGCAAACATACACACATTAGTCAAAGACCTGTTTAAAATTAGATAATCATAAACTGGCTAGACCATGATAAATAAAAAACAGGCTTAAGATTGCAGTAAAAAGTAAATCAGTTTGTCAAGCTGCTTGGCTACAAAATCGCCGACCGCGTGCATACTTGCACAACTTGCTCATCTGCTTTTGAATTTTTTGGAATTTTGGGAATCTACCTGATTCTATCGCCTCCCAGGTATAATAGTTTGGTATGGAATATTTCATCTAGTTTTTACTATTATGTCACTTAACATTTTAGTTATTTTTATAGCAATTAAAATCTCTCTGAATAACATTTCCTTTCCTACAATATTGCTTTATTTTTGAAGATTCATCTGACTCTGCTGTTTACCACTTTTCCACCAATGGTCAAATTGTGCCGCCTCTTCCAATGGTTGCGTCTGGCAGAAGATCAGAGAGATGGGTTGATTAAGTAATTATGTGCCTCCTTTAATATGTATCTATGTATGATTCTTTCTAGAAAGTTTTAGAAGAAACCAATTCTATTCTAATAATCAATGAGACATATTCAATTATAAAAAGGCTCACATTCAATCATCTTGCTAACAACAGGTGGGCTGAAAAGTTCGTAGGCTGACACATAGATGGCGCTACTAGTATTAAATCCATATGATATTTAGTTAGCCCTAACCTTCAAAAGACATGTGTATAAATTTGACAGCTGTTGCACTATTAGTATGTGAGTTATAGCATTTTTTATGTTCATCACATGCAGTCCACTCGGCTGACTGTCGATTGGACTCCGGTGTGAAATGATGGAGCCATGTTTCATCCATTGACACATATATCGCAAAAATTCCGGGTTTATTACGATTGAACAGCTCAAACACTGCTTAAATTATGAATTCGTTGTTGTTTTGGGTCCATTGTGAGTCAGCGGTGCCCACTTTTTGAACAGAGTTTCGCATATTCAAATATTCATTTACGATATGTCCAACACGTTCCTTTGATATCTTTAGGGTCTCAGCTATCTCAATGCACTTCAATTTACGGTTATCGGAAATTATTTTTGTGGACTTTTTGATGTTTTCGTCGGTAACAGCCTCTTAGGGCCACCATCCTCGGTGCTCATTTCGCCTTGTTTAAATTTAGCAAACCACTTCTCTACGGTTAATTTTTTCTGGTGCAAAAGTCCGAATAATGTTTATCAAGCCAAATTGGCTTCAATATTTTTTTTCGCCAAAAAGCAATGCTTTATTAACACACGAAATTTTTTTTATCCATTTTTCAAACTAACAAAAGTTGCTTCACTAAAAATGCTATAACTCACATACTAATAGTGCAACAGCTGTCAAATTTATACACGAGTCTTTTGAAGGTTGGGGCTAACTAAAAGGTTCATATGGACTTAATACTAGTAGCGCCATCTCTATGTGTCAGCCTACGAACCTTTCAGCCCACCTGTTACATATAATTGTCTCTGGCTTTTCTATTTAATGGCTTGGCATCCTTATTATCAAATAAATAATATCAAGCAATAATATCTAAAACATCTATCTAATATCAAAATTTCACTATGCAGGTTCTACTTCAGTTCTTTTTTAAAACTTGTTTTGGCCCCATGTCCAATGATATGCAAATTAGTATATCAGCTGTTGTTGAACATCATTCTGATTCAGCATCACTTTCCCATGCATGCTACATGATTTTTATTAAAATGTACTGATTTTTAACCATGTAATTACAATTTTTTGTAATTTGTAAATTGAAAGGCAGTACATGTTTACAAACATTTTAGGTAATTTAAATGAATTTGGTATATTGTTAAAAAAAAAAATGAAATTTCGAATTGGTAGCAGTGCATCATCATAATAGTAATTATATATATATATGGACATGTAATAATCCTTCATAGGAAATTAATTTGAATTTGTGTTTGATTTAAAATATATCCATTACCTACTTTAGCAATTTATTTAAATGAATACAGAGTTTTAAAAATTATTCAGCAACTTTTTTACACATAATTTTTAAGAAAGTATCTGGCTACAAAGAGATCTAGGTTTATTATAATATGGTAGGAAAGCAAACATTTATAAAACCCCATATTTAAATTCCATATTCGACAAAAAAAAAAAAAAATTAAATTATATACCAGGATAAAAAATATTTAATATATTTTTTTATCAGAGCACTCTTTTAAACTTGAGAAAATATTTCTTTAATAATCTTTAAAAAAAAATGTTTTTTCAAATGTTGAAAAAAAGTTTAATAAAATAAAATTGTTAAAATAAAAGGTATTTATGTATGTATGGTACCTTGGCTACAGTTGCACCAAAAAAAAGCAATCTTGTTGTTCGCACGCACACGCAGTTATCTTTTTTTTGAACGCCAACGCAGCTACAGATTTGGCGGTTTTAAATGGAATTCTGCTTCCTTCAAACCATTTGTCTTTTCTAAGTCCCACATGATAAGCACACTGACTGAAATTGCATTTTAAAACTTACGTTTACCAAAAATAAAGTTTCATGTCATGGGAATTGGGACATTTTCGTTTTTTTGGTAAAATATTTCGCTCCTGAAAATAAAATTGCATCTTGTTCTGTTTCTGGCAAATTCCCAAATCTACGCATTTCGTAGCACTAAAAAAATGGAGTCAAAAATCAGCAAATCTGTAGCTTTTAGATAGGCGACACTTAAAAACCGCCAAATCTGTAGCAAGCTAGCGCGTTAACGCAAGTACCAAATAAAATTTAAAAAACTTACTCGTCATGTATAATTTAGATGTCCATGTCAATTCGCTACAAGCAACATATTTGGGAAGTTCTTCAAACTGAGTAGATGAGGGATGGATAAATGCAGGTTCATCACAATCTATTAACTACAGAAAACACCATTTCAACAGTTAATTATACAGAAAATACAATTATACAAATAGAAATACATTAAAATACTAATTAAACTTTCATTTTAATGAAAAAATTAAGTGAAAATTCTATATTATTGTATAATTATTATGATTCAATACTTAACCTGATAAGCATTTTTTTAAATTTTTGTTATCTTGCGTTTCCCCACAGGGTATTTTCCTATAAAACAAACATGGAAAAGTTAAAAAGAATATTCATCATGCAGATTGACAATAATATTAATAAAGAAGGCAACTTTAAATGTTTAAATTAAAATTCAGAAATAAACAATATACCTTGCCACCTGATCACTTAAACAGGCAGTACATATTTTCTGATAGTTTCTAATATTTCAGGTCCAGCTGGAGTGATTTCCATGGTCATAGGGAATATTGGAATACGGAAATACTTGTTTCACTGGAAAACAAAAATTTAAATAAAACAATTTATTATACAATGGATAGAAAGGAATTTTGCTACCTATAGTTACTTATAACGCTGATGATTGCATAATTTTTTAAAAATGTATTTCTTTCTTCTGATAAAATATATAATTATAATAAAGTTGACATACTACATTTGCTTAATCACTAGTACTAAATAGACAGTTAAAAAAATATCATTACAGAACCTTAAAAGATTTTAAAATACTAATGACAATATCCTAAAGCACAAAGTTTGGGGTTTTTCTAATAAGTTTAAATGACAATTTATTAGGCATTTTGTTTATTCCTTTCTTTTGGTATATATATTGCACATTGCAACTTCTGAATTTCTAATTTTTTCTTATTTCTGACCAAGCTGCAATTGGAGAATTCAGAATAAAGCAGCCAATTTGCAAGTATAATCTCAAAAGGTCAGATCAAAATAATACTCAGTAGGGACAGGTAATCAATTATTTTTAAAAGAGACTGGAGTTGGTTTAAAAATCCAACTATTAAATTGTTTTAAACAAATAAATTTTTATTTTTCTAAATTGCTAGGAATTAATGCTAAAATTAAATGTTAAGGAAGCAATTTAATTGCATCTTTCAATAATACAACCTCCAGCAAACACAGTACTATCTTAGAAGCAAATCAGTATGGTGAGGCTTTTTCTTAGCAAAGGTTTTATAAGGAGCTATCTTACAACAACAATGGAAGAACTTATAAAAGCTGTTATATTATTAAGAAAAAAAAAAAAGAATTAATGTATTACTAATATGGCATTGTGCTTTCTAAAATGTTAGTCAATTTTTTTTACTTTTCAACTATTCTATAACTTTTTGGCACCTGTTTATTTAGTACTGCTATTTTTTATAGGACATATACATAGTTTTGTAAGCAAATTTAGAGTACAAAAATATCTTGAGTTGAATGCAAAATTACACCTTTAAAGTTGTAGAAAATAGTTCATTATGAAAATTGTTACTTATAGATATCAGTTCAATAAAAGTTATTGAATTTATTTCACAAATTCTTCAAAATCAATAGTAAAGATCATAGTACATAAAGTTAAAAATTATAGAAAAGAATCAGGAGTCACAAAAAAAAATCCAATTCAGGAGTCAGAAATGTTTTTGCCAACTCCATATCCCAGTATTCAGTAACACCTAGTATTTAGTATTCAGACCAAATTTTTAAAAACTTATTTTTGTATATGTATAGTTCTACTTGAAAATATATCAAAACAATACATATTTGGTAACATTTTATTAACTTTCAACTATAACAACAACAGCCATGAAAATGTCTTTTTATTTTATGACATATAGAAACAGAAATCAAACAAAAGCACCATAAAATATTTATAATGCATAATAATGTAATAATTAATTTGTAAAATAAAGTTATATCAATCCAATACTAAAATTTTGAACATAAAAAAAAAAATCACTGAAAATAGCTTCTAAAAATTTAATTATTAAAGAATTAATATTGTTTCATTACTTGATTCAAATTTTTTAAATTCTCATATTAAAAATAAATAATTTCTGAAAATACTGTCATTTTAAAATCAAAAAGAATAAAATCTAGAAAATTGGAGAAGGGGGAGGAAAAACAAATAGCACATAATAAAATTCATCATATTTTAACAGTTTAAAAATTTTTCTTTTTCTGGGATATTAAAATTTGTATTTATCACTTTTTATTATAAATGTAATCCAAAAATAATGTTTATAGAATACTTTTAAAACAAACTATTTAGTCATCCACACACTTACTTTCTTTGAGTAGCTGAATACCCATTTCATGGATTTCATTCATAGCTTTATATCGAATGCCATTCTTAAAGCAAAATTTTTTTGGATTAGTCGATTGTTCAAATAATCCAACAGCTCGAAGAAGCGCCATTAAATCGCCCAATTCTCTAAATTGTGCCTTAAAAAATAATAAATCAGAAATATAAATGCAAAAAAGCATTTAAAAAATGTAATATGATTTTAAAATTCACATACTGTGCCAATTTTTTCAGTCCTTCCTTTATCACTTTTACTTCTTCCTGGGGAAAAATAAAATACATTTATAAATTAAGTTACAAAAATTTCTATTGTTATATAATTAGAATGACAAAAGATTAAAATAAATTAAAACTTAAAATTAATTTCTATTTAATATTTAAAAATTATATTATAAAAGTGTCAAACATTGACACACTTGTAATTTATAATCCAACATAAAACAATCCAAAAAAGAAATGAATTGGTGTTGCATTTAGTATCATCCTCCTCAACACAACAGCCCAGTGGGGCCAGGGCTGTCTACCTACTGGCAGATTTTGGGAGAGAGATGTTTTTCTTTGATGGGGTAGGGTTGTCAGCTCTATGCCCAACAGTCATACGAGACCAGGACTTACGGCTTAAAGTGGATTCAACCACTGGCAAACATCCATGGCACCCAGGTCTTTGAACCCAAAAATCCTGTGGTACCGAGCGCCAGAGAATCCGCAACCGCTCGCCGGCCCCGCATTTAGTATATATTTTTATAATTACATAATAATTACCCCATCTTCTGTTTCTGTTGTCCATGTTGAAGTTACAAACAAATCGGGAACAGTCAAAGCACATACAATGGCACATATATACGGAACACAATCAAACTTCTCAGAACTAATCAGCATTTTTGCAAAGCGTGGATTTAAAGGAAAGTGAGCCAAACTTCTGCCAAGATTAGTAATACTTGCATTAAACTCCCTAGAGAATAATAATAATAAAAAAAAAAGTAAATATATAATGAAGAATAACCTTTATTTATAATTTTTTTATATTACATTAAAATTATTCTACTAATCATTTTCTTAAAAATGAATTGTAACTTTTAAAAACAATGCAAATTTCATCTAATAAATACACCTATTAAAAATTCAATGAATAAACTTAATTAAAATACATTAAAGAAAATATTTGGGAAAATAATTATTAAAAATAAATGATTATAAACAATGAATTTATATTAATATAAATCATAAAAACCAAAATTGTTTAAAAATATTTGATGACTAATATGTCAAAATTAGATAAATTAAAAATAAACAATTTAATAAAAATTCCTTATCAGTTAAGTAAGTACACCTTGAGTTTAATATACCTTGATATCATATCTTGCACGTAAACACCATTCTGATTTGCCCTCGGTTAATTCTGGTCTTTCTAGTGCAAAATTTATCAGTCACAAAAGATCAGGTTTCATAAGGTAAAGGAATCTTGAATTAAATCTTGTTTACAGTACCTAAGCAAAAATTCTCTCATTTTTCAAAAACAAAATTGAAATAAGGTGTCTTTTGTTGGTTCTGACATATGAAAATTGATAGAAGATTATTCTTTTCTTTAGAAACCAGAGATACTCTAATTATGAAAATGATTCAAATTAAGCTTGAAAAATTCAAAACCATCAGGAAAAAATGATATTCTGCAATCACATTTAAAATCTCGAATGAATGTGTGACAAACAAAGCGAGTGTTTCGTGAATATATAAAAGAAAAATTATATTAAAGTTGTTGGGATGTAAATAGGATGAGAGATTACTGCTGGTCTCTCTATTAAGAAACTCCATACAACAGAAGGAACTACATCCAATTTTTTGCCTACAAGAGGTTATGAAATCAGATTATGAGAAAAGACCATATCTTCATGCAACTTTCAATTCATATACGCCTTTTTCTTTTTACTCACTATATTTTAGTATTATAAAAGAAAAAAAATTGAGTTTGTATAAAAAATAATGGGTGATAGGGGAAAAGTGACTGTTATTAAATATATATATATACATGTGTGTGTGTGCTATTGAGGAGATCTAGATTGAAGGTAAATTTTAAAAAGTGATTCTAGGGTACAAATAGCTGCAAAGATGGACTGTTCTTATATTCCTGAAGAGACTTCAAGAATCCAGAGGAGTTGGTTTGTCTGGATATTAAGTGACACAAACATTAACTCACTTATAAAATTATAACATTGTAAAAAAAAAAGTCAGTTTGAAACAGAAAATGTATTTATTACTTTCCCTAGCAATACAGCTATACAAAAGAATAGTGTTAAAAGTTGGGAGCATAAATACCAACATGCAATACACAAAAAATTATTTTGTTAATTTCACAAAGATATACCTACAGTAAATAAGTTTAGGGGAATTGATATATATCATCCTTATATTGTTTATTGAGAATACAATTTATTACATGAAATTATCATTTTGCATGAACACACATCTTTTATTACAGTTAAATAATTAAAACAAAGGTAAATTAGAATGGTCTTCTTCTTCGCCTACCCCCAAAGTCAGCGGGGGCTAGACTAGGTCCATGAATCCAAATACCCGAAAAAGTCCAAACCATCAACGGACTGTCAAGGAGATCCCCACATCTGAGCCCCAGGGGACGCCGAGATGTGAGATGGTGAAGCCTGCTCAGAGGAGCACTTGGTGCAAGTGTCGAAAAAGCTTTTTCAAACCACCTGAGAAAGTCTTAGTTCTGAGCAAATGGGTGATTGCAGTTTGCCCTGCCTGTCACAATTAAGTGCCAAAGTACCGCCAGGTCAATGGCCCCAATACCACTGGTGCACTGGGGGAGTAGACCAAATAGTTTTTCCATTTAACACAGCTTATGAGTAGATCTCTGTGTAGGTAAGGGGCTTAAGTGGAACCAATACCTCACTAGCACCTGCTTTGGCCAATGCATCTGCCGTTTCATTCCCCTCAAGGTTGACATGGGAGGGAATCCACTGTATGTGGATCTGATGACCCACTGAAAGATGTTTTAGCTTTTTTAAGAATAGATACACCTACCCTGTCTCTAACACTGGACCAATTAGCCAAGTGCTGAATAGAACTCCTGCTATCAGTTAGAATCCAGATGTCATTTCCTGCAGTAACAGTCGCTAAGTAATCAAGGCCTCCGTTTATAGCAATGAGCTCACAACAGGATCAGGAGCAGCCATCAGGATTCCTTCTCTGAATCTTCATGTAATTACAATTTGAAATTATATATATTCCACTGTCAGTTCCACCTTTCTCGTTTATACTGCCGTCAGTGTACATTTTAATAGCATCAGCCGGAGTGTCATTTATTATTTCTAGGGCTAGTTGCTTTAGATAAACAGGAAGGTCATCCTGCTTGTTCACCTGGACAGAAAGGTCAGAGTGGAAATGTACATTAGAAGACTGTCAGAAGGATCTAAACATTGAAACCAAAATATGCTGTTCCATATTACTTTCCAACAGGTGAGCAGAAGCCACCATGCTGAATGGGCCTGTATCTCTTAAGCCTCTGAACATTGCGGCAGACACTTAAATAAGCTGAGGTTCCATTTCTGTGTCTCTAAGACTAGTTTGCCATAATATTTCACCAAAGAGCACTCTTCTGAGGCTAAGTGGTTGCAAATCAGCCTCGTGCAGCACTATGTCATTAGGGCTGGTGATACGAAGACCAGTGATAACCGTACTGCACTAAGTTGGACTCGCTCAAGTTTCTGCAAAATTTGTGTTAGATGCAACAGTAAACAGGGATTCCATATTCCAGGATGGGTCTAATAAGAGAAATATATGTATTTCTGAGGGTGCCAGCATCAGCATCCCAGACACATCCTGAAATGTACTTTAAAGTTAAGAGTCGTTTCCTATACCCTTAAGAACAATATGGTCAATGTGTTTATTGCACGTTATCTCTGGATCCAATACAAATCCAAATATTTTGGATGTTTTCCCACTGTCGAGGCTGATGGTTCATTACAATATCAGATTGATAGCCATACAGCTTTCTATTGGTAGTAAAGAACCCTACCGTAGACTTTGTTGAATTAAAAATCAATTTGTGCTTTTCAGCGAATTTCCATAAAATCTTCTCTCTAGATAGAATTTAAGTTGTCCTCCAATTTCTGCAAATCAGTGCCAGAGTACCACAACAACATCGTCTGCAAAAAGACCCACTTCACATCTTTTGGAGATGACCTTCGATGCCTGACAGAAAAAAAGCATAAAAAGGGTAGAACTTAGAACCGAACCCTGAGGAACCCCTCGATGTAGTTTGAAGCTACCTTTGATGTAGTTTGGGAGTTATTGAGCCTCACCTTTTGAGTCGGTTTCTTAAAATGTCGTAAATCCAGGGCAAGGCTTTTCCAACTATTCCAAAAATCTTACAAGTTACACAGTTCAAGGCAAATCGGCCTAATAGCTTTCAGGTGAGCTAGCTTCTTTAGAAGGTTTTCTAACAGGAACAACAGTAGCTCTTCTCCATTCCCTAGAAGCTTCCCTGAATTCCAGGAATCATTTATAATGTTCAAAAATCTTACTCTTCCAGATAGTCCTAAATTACTAATCATTTGCCCGTGTACACCATCAGGATCAGGAGATTTATTTAGGCTGAATTCATTGATCGCAGTAGTAAGTTCTTGCATGCTAAAAAAGCCCTGGAAAAATAGTAGAACTATCCAGCGGGCTGCTACGACAACCATGTACAATAGAAACTAGCTTTACATTTTATATGCCTGTCTTCTCTGCTGAAGTCCAGCCTGTGATAATGTGAACCAAGTTGGTTAGCAGCTTCAATATCATTCTGGGGGATTTTCCCATCATTACTCTTAATTGTGTTACACTTTCCATCTGTGGTTGTTCTTCACCCATACTCTTCACCAGCCTCCACAATTCACCATTAGAGGACCCTGGGTCAAGGCTGGAACATAAATCATTCCATTTATTCCGTTTAATTTGGGCATACATTATTTTATTTCAGCATTAACTGTTAATTTTTGTCGAATCTGATTATTTTCTGTGGCATTCAATTCAGCATCAAGAGCTTTTCTCTCCTCCAACAGGGGCTGGAACTTTTTGGTGATTTAGAAGTTAAAAGGGACCTTTTTCTTCATTTTACCTCTCTGGGGATAGTTTTCCTTGCGGTTTTAAGCATTAGCTTTTTAAAAATAAGCCAATTTGTTTTTACACTGTCTGTAAGAGGTTTCTTTTCAATTTCTTTGTTAACAATAGTATTAAATAATTTCCAATTTGCACGCCTAAAATTCCATCATTTTTTATTACTGTAAGCCACAGATTGTCTCTTATTAAATTTAATAAGTACAGTGAGATGATCACTTCCTATGTTGTCTAGTATAGACCAGTTACAGCTAGGATAAATGTCAGGGCTAACAAAGGAGACATCAAGGGCCTCTAGTATTGTAACTGAAAGAAGAATGAGTAGGAGTGCCATCATTAAGAAAAAGAAATCCATTGTCATCTATTAGGTTGAGAAGATCACAGCCTCTCGTATTATCACTGGAACCCCAAACGGTGTGTTTAGCGTTGAGATCACCGATACAAATGGTACTTCCATTAAGTAGGTTAGTTAAGTAATTAGAATGGTTTAAACCACTTGATGACTATTATTTATAATACAGCACTTGCAAAAAATATCTCAAACAAACATCTAGAAAATCATTTTTTTTTTTTTTAGAGGAAAAAAAAGTATCAATTTTGATTAAAAATTTACTTATTTCTGAGATAAATTTAATAACTTTAAAATTCTTATATAATATTTAAACTAGCAGCATAAATAAATAAATGCAACAAACAAATGATTTCTAGTGCAATATACTAAAAAGATAAAAAATGGAAAGCAAAATATATACAATATAATCATTTATTTTATTTATTTACTCACATTTATCTGACTCTTCTGGCTTTCTAAAGCTCCTAACAAACTAATGCGTCTTTCTGCGGCCTAGGATTACATAAAAAATTTCCAAAAAATGATTCATAAAACACACATACAAACCAAAACAGATCACATACACAAAAAAAAAATACATTCAATTAAGAAAATGTAACAAAAATCCCTATAATGAAAAATAAAAATTAATATACATATATACTGTTTTATTTCATTAATAAAAAAACAAATTTTTAAAAAATATTTCTTTGAAAAAGCAAACACACCTTCAAAGAATCCTGATCGGGAGGTGAAGGAAAAGGAAATGTCACACAACTCTATTGAGTCAAGAGCCTAAAAAATAAATGAAATGATTTTTACAATACAAGTTTTACCTATAAATTTATTATTATAATTAAAATAACAAATACTCACTTTTCAATCTGAAGTACAACATCATCTACAGGAACCCTTTGTATATCTGGTACAGAAAAGTTCTTTAAACTCATGATCAAATATGCTGAGGTATAATCTAAAATTATTAGTGAAAATAGTACTGTGCAAAAATCAAGATAAATTTGAAAATTCTAAATTTACTGTAGTTTTTAAGAATTGATAATTTTACATATTTCAGAAAATATTGTCCTTCTAGAAACTAGCTTAAATTTCAAAATCATCCAATAGGTTTTAAATTATTAATAAGGTAACTTTTAGTTTCAACAGAATATAATTTCATTCATAATGAACTATAGTTTATAAATTCTCAAATATTCATTCAAAAATCATTGGAGAATATAAAAGTCAATTCACTAGTTAAAACTTAAAAATTTAATTATTGTACTTAAATCCTAAAATTCTATCCACGGAATAACAGAAAAATCTAACTCAAAATCTCAAGTAAAATGATTAAAAATATTTTATACAAATTTACCTGTAGCAATGGCCTCCTTCTGTATGACCACACCGAGCTCTCTGCTTAGCAGATGATTTAGAACACCAAATAACTTCAAATTTTGATGCACCACCATTCTTACTAAAAACCTAGTTTTTTTCCTAATAAATAATACACATGAATTCAATTTCAATGTATTAAAACTTATTGATTAATATGATTAAGGCGTAAAAATGTGATAATATGATTAGGATAAAAGAAACATATTTTATTTCTCATTCTAAAAATGATAAATTTACAAATAGATTGTTTCAAAATTGAATTGCAAATAAAAATGAAAAAACTGACAACACACTACAAAGATACACAGCCAGTAAAAAATGTTGCCGAATTGCAAAAAAAAAAAACTAAAACTAAAAATATGAACTTAAACTATGGAGATTATTCTGAGCACAAAAATTATAAAATTGGTCCCCTTTTTTACATACAGGGATATTTCCTAAATTTGAAGCCACTTTTCTCAAAATATGAATACTTTCTTTTAAAATCCTCTTTTTCAAAGTTTGCTTTGAATTCATTAATGGAAACTAACTTTGGACAAGCATATACTTTTAGACCATAGAAAGAAAACTCTTAATCAAAAGTTTGTAGAGATGCAACATTGTTTCATCTAAACATGGCAGGTTATTCATTTACCCTTGAGCGAGCCAAAGGCTCATTCATCTTGAGAAGTAGCACAATAAATTTCTTGACGGATGTTGGTAAATACAGCATCATTTACTGTCTAATTAAAAAATGGATTAACTATGCCTTAAGGCGTGGCATTATTCACTGAACTGTTTTGTTAATGCTAAACACATTTTTATACATTTATATAAATGGACTCTACACCAAATTATTTTTGTGAACTTTCCTGTTCATGTGCAGAGTGATTATTTATGTATTGCCCCTTGTATCTTTTAATGAGTGTTTAAAATATATAGAAGACATTTCCCCCTGAAGGTGTGCTCTGCCATCTGCCAACCTACTATCAGATGTTAGACTGGAACTCTTTTACAAGAGTTTAGATCAACCTTTTTACTACATAACTTCTAAAAATATATTACTTGCAGGTTGGTTTTTTTTTTGTTTACAAATGGATATATAGCCCAGGTGCCCCTTCCCTCACCATTCCATTGGTTTGACCACAACATTTTATTTGAAGTAGAAACTATCCTATTCACCAAAACAAAATTTCAGATTATTGTTTTCTCTTGCTTTGAAATGAGTGTACTTAACTTAAACAATCAATACAATAACTGATTAAATGCAAAATCTGTAAAATATTTTAAAGCATTATCTCATCATATTATAATAAGAATATACAATTGATTTTTTAAAAATTATTCAAAAACATACTTTTCCCGAATCCACAACATATTTTTACTCAGGAATGGTTTATGGATGTTTCCGCAACATTTGTGGAAACAACACATAATCGAGAACCTTCAGGGGGAGGTAGACACCTGTAGAAAATTTTAAAAGATTATATTTTTCAAAAGTACAATAAATATCAAATATAAAGAAAATCAATTCTTAAAACAAAACAAATTCAGCAATAAAAGATAAAATTGTGAAAATTAAACAGTACATTTTTGAATGAAATGAAACAAACAAATTTAACTAATCATATTTAATAGGATGGATGAGTTCATTCATACTACATATTTTCACTGACTGGTTACTGCAATACTCATTCCTTCTCACTATTTTTATAGAATAACTAATTTTTATGACAGCAACAATTTAAATCTTAATTTCAGTCAAATAAGAAATCACAAATGAAATTAAAGTTCTTCCAGTTTTTCTATCAGAAGAGTAGAAATGAAATCAAAAAATTTATTAATTTAATACTGCTAAATTTTGTTTTAATTACTCTTACAAGAAAAAAAAATTCAATGTTTTTTCTTCTACAATGTACTGAATCTACACAAATTTATCAATATTATCAATTTGAAAATATTTCTCAAACCAGATAAAAAGAGATATTCTACAAGAATGGGTTTAATTTTATTTTTCTTGGACAATTTGGAATAGCCTCATAAGAAAAAGAGGATATTAATATAACTTTGGGAACTACTGAAATAGATAGCTTCTTATTTTGTATTAAATATAATAAATATTATTTTTCACATTACAAAAGTTTCCTTCATATATTAGGCATATATCTATACATCCATACTTTAAAAACTACAATAATTACGAAGGAAAAAAAAAATTTCTTAACATGTAACAACAATAAAATGTTGGCAGGAATTAAAAATGTTCTATATGTAAAGATAAATTTAACCTTTTTTCTGTTTTTCTAAAGATAAAAGGAATATAATGGCAAAGACATGAAGAGGAATTTCTGTATTATATTTATTAATAACAGTAATTTCAGTATTTGTATTATTTTCATCATCAGACTGATGGTACTGGAGTTCTGATTCAAGCGGTTCAATGGAGTAGCTGAAAAGTTAAGAAAATGAAATAAATTTTAATTTAGACATAAAAATATAACAAACATTTAAATATAGATATACCCAGAATAGTAAATATAAAAAATACATGTATATTTAACAATTATAAGTTAATAAATTGAATTGATCTCGCTCCATATGAAGTTAAAAATGTTAACAGTTCCATTTATTATGTATGTGGACATTATACTGATAGGGTAACAATGTACCATTTACCTTCTCTTGAAATATCATGCTTTTTTTTATTTGAATTTTATTTGTCAACGTAGATGAGAATTATTTAAAGTAATACAATAAAATGCAGAATGTATCTCTTTTTTGCATGAGTTGGGATACTAATACTAAAAAAATTATTACAAAAGAATCATAATGTAACATTAAAAGCAATTTTGAATGTAAACATGGCATTAAATTCGTTAACAGTTAACAAAAATTAAACAAAGAGTTAAACTTAAAAAAAAAAAAATTAAACATAATTTCTTCTATTTTTATAAATAGGCGACATTAAAAGGAAAACGTTATAATGAGGTCTGAACTTTGCACAAATATATCAACCAATCGCATCTAATTCTGCAACTGAACCCAATTCATGATAAGATAGCAGGTCAGTATTAATACGTAAATACCCAATTTTATGCATAAATATAGTATTTAAAATATTTTAAAAATTGCCCTATAAATGAATACAACTTACGTTATCAAGATAAATTGTAGCTGGTAAAGGCGAAAACAAAAACATGTGTTCCATCAGATTTTTTCTTTCTTTTCCTTTTCAACTTTTCAGAGCATTAGATGCAGATGGCGTTTCCCTTTCCCTCACTTGTGGATATTGCCCTTTTGTTTTTTTGGGAAAGGGGAAAGTTTCTTTAGCAATTTGCAAAGTCTAAATTTCACTCTCACCTGTTAAAAATACCAATATCCCTCCAGCGGGCAGTTTAGCATGAATTTTACATATCTGTAGGATTTCAAGTAAGGAATATTATTAATCTTTATATAATTATATAAATTAGCAATTACGTATAAATAAAATAATTGTAAAATATAGGAATCCTCTGATTTCACTAGACTACATGCATGCACATAAAACATATTTTAAATATATTTAGGCATATAACTTCATATTTATTATGAATGTTCAATATGCCCCTTCACCTTCCGATACATGGCATACACTTGCAAAAATTAGTCAAACAGTCCTATACTAGTGAGAGTATGAATGATTTACCACAGCTACTGTTGTTACAATGCAGTTTGGGAGGGTTGAAGTTGTTCGGTTTGGTTTGTCGCCTACGATCATCTTGTGCACACATTAGCTAAACAGACAGGGACCTACATTTAAGTGGATTCTGAACTACTACAAACATCCATGGCACTGCTGGGACTCGAACCTGAAAACCTGTGGTACTGAGAGCTAGCCACACGACCCCCCTAAATAGTTGTTGGGAGAGGAGATAATAACTTTACACAACCTACAAAAATACAGTGAGATCAGATAACCTTGTAGGATAATGATGCAATGTGAGAAATCTGTAGATTCTCCATTTCGAGACAGCTTATGATTACAAAAATTTCATCCTATAGAAAACTGAAAATTTCACCTTTATTCTCAAAATTTTGGGAAAAGACAAAAACTCTAAACATATTTCGATATGATATTTCTCAGTGTGTCTTCTGTGAAAAATTGGACTAAAAAAACACATTAAACTAAATTAAAGTAAATCTCTCATGCCTGATTTATGGTATTTAATCAATGTTCCTAATATTTTTGCACTGAGGCAACACTTTAAAATGGAATATCGCCAGTCATCATTAAACATGAAAGAAAATTACAATCTTTTATTCCAGAGAACTCAATGTGTTGTTGATTATCATTATTACGAAAAGCTTGTACAACTGAATCCAATATTGTTTTAAAACATAATTAAAAATCGCAAAACTTGTTAAAAGAGTGACAGAATAGCTGCTTTTTATCTGGCAAATTGTCTTTTATAGACTATGTATAAGCCCTCTTACAGCCTATCTATTGTCCACACACTGCTGAATGTGTTTTACATCTTGTCCAGATAAATTGGGGCCAAATTTGTGAGTTTTTCCTATCTTAAACAAGTTACAGTAGTTGAAACTGCTAGTGCCAACATTGAATACTTTGAGCTGTAGGAGGTGTTGATAATAATACTGAATTCTAAAAAATTTGCATTTGTCGAAAAAAATGCTAAGTGCATTTTGTTGCGAGGTTGTTATCTCAACTCAATAAATATATTTTCAAAATTTTCAAACATTCAAAATTTTGAATTAGTGAGCTATTCATGCTCATATATACAGCTATTATATCTTTTTGTGGACCATTTGAACTGCAAATTGCAATTGCGTGAGCCATTTGAACCACAAAAAACTCAATGAATAATATAAAATTTGACAAGGTTCAATAAGGTTTCATGTAAACAGCATAACCTTGTGAAATCAAATGATATCTATTACATTTATAATTAAATCATTAAATTTAGTGTATGTCAAATTATAAATTTCTTTTAGCACTGAAGCAAATTTTTGAACAGTTTGTACTTTTATATACATTGAATTAAAATTTTCTTTTTAAATGTTAATTAGATAATTCATGAATTAACAAAATACAATTAAGATTTAAAGAGAAAAATTATAAAATTTTTTGTTAAATTAAAAAGTTTCATTTTAGCAAAAGCATTTTAATGGAATAGTAAATCTTAAGTCTTTTATAATTTTGTATATGTATTTTCTAATTTTTATTAGATAGTTGATTGGTAAAAAGTTAGAATTATTCATTCTTGCTATTTTTTGTATTTTGATTTTGCATTTTATTTTAGACACATAAAATTCTTTTTGATTCATTCAGTCACTTTTTGAAATAATTTACATTTAAAGTCATGTTTGATTCATATATGTGTGTGTATATGTTTAAGGAGCAAAAATGTAATAAACTTTACTTTACTAAAAGGCAGATTCTGCATAATCTTCAGGTGTCCGAAGATTAAAATGGACTTGAACTCGATACTGATGAGATTCAACCTGAAAGAAAGTTTTACCAAAAAAATTTTAATTACAGTAATATTACATAAGCAAAACAAACATTTAGTTACATATATAATGAATATTGAAAAAAAATCATGAAAATACAAAATTGTTTTAAAACTTTAAAATACAAAAATTTACCTGAATTAAAAATGGTGGGTCTTTAAATGATTGGTGTTTTCCATAAAAAAGTCTTCCACACAAATAGTTGCTGACATAATAACCAACTTAAAGGATCATTTTTCTATAAAAAAAAAGAGCTTATATTATAAAATTAATTAATACAAATATATAGTGCAAAAACATTTCAATAAATAATTCATGCAAATGGAGGAAAAAAATATACTTCTAATATAATAGATTGTATACAAAAAACAAAGATTTCTAGAACCAAAATAGGAGATAAAAGTTTTTTTTCTTCTAATGCAGCTGGCAAAACAGACCGCGGTCATCTCGCCATATGGGCTGCACCGATGTAACTCACTTTTGCATTACCCAGGGGGCGCGTGTAAATTGATGGTAAGCCACTGAAGCAGAGTAACAATGCCCCTGCAACGCTCTACAATCCTGTTAGGACCGGGACCTACGGCTTAAAGTGGATTCCAAACCACTACAAACACCAATGGCACCGCCGGGATTTGAATACGATATCTGTGGTACTGAACGCCAGAGCGCTAGCCATTTGGCCATCAGGCCCCTGGAGATAAAAGTTATAATATTAATATTTCCATCAAGCATTATGTCATCTTATGGCAAAAATAATGTATTTAAAGCATCCACAAAAATTGCTTTCTTTATACTTCCTATTGAAGATAAAGCATATTCAGAAATTTTGACTATATGAAGAAATAAAATATGACCATATGAAATAAATTTCACATAATTGCTTTTAAATTTAAATTATAATGATATTTCATTTTTCAATACTTTATATTCCTTGCAAGCCCACTTCCTACACCATTTCAAACTATAAGCAGTTTTTTTTCCCTATAACATACAATTGATTTCTAATTACTTATAACAGTTTTTTTATTTTTTGTAAGGGAACTAATTATGTACTTCATGATCCAACTCTTGCCATGCAATTAGTTAAATTTATGTCAAATTTTTACTGATATTTTTTCCCATTTGGAATTCATATCATTTATATGTCTGTTTTCGAAAAATAGCTTCTTACAGATGCAAAATGGCATTGGTATATTTTGTTACATTCATAGAAATTATACTGAAACTAAAAATAAGATAAATATTTGCATACTAAATGAAATTAATGTATTATTTGGTATAAAATAAAGTGATCAAGATAAAATATGGTGTTTTTATTAAATTTATCATGCTTATGATTGAAGTTTGAGAAATGTGAAAAAGGCAGCTAGAGTTAAATGCCTTTTATTCTTCTAACTAGTTTGGAAAGAACATAAAATGATTTTGATGCCTTAAATTTGCTCAAATATGTGATTATAAAACAAAATAAATTTAAGAATCAACTATAAAATTTAATTTACAACTAAAATAATTCAAAAAATATTTAACCAAAAACACAATTTACAATATAATAGATATATGAGGAATAATAAAAATTTTATTGATGCTATTATACCTTTTCGTAATGTAATAATTCTGGATAAAAGACCAATCAGAATATCTGAAAAACAGACCTTTTCATGGGCTTCATCAATAATGATAACAGAATATTTTGTAAGGAAAAAGTCCTGAAAATAATAATAGTTATTTTAATATTGGCTAAACAACTAAATATCATTAACTAAAAAAAAGTCAAAATTTATAATTCTGAAACCTTGTATACATTAGAATACATGAGCCATGAGAGTTGTTGACAAAACTATCCAAGCCTGTTTATTTATGGATGGATATAAAAACACAAAGCATGAGAGAAACATTTGCCAATTCAGAAAAAGTTCAGTTTTCTCAGGAAAAAGAAAAATTTAAATTCCAGATAGAAGTGATTGTCATACATCAAAAAGATTTACGATCTTCCAAAAGGAAATTGGGAGTTCATTGTAAGGTAAAAATAAGAAAGTTTGTTTCTCAAAGTTACACCAAAATGCTTGGAAAGAGTGTTTGCTAACAACTGAAACTGATGTATTCCAATGTGAATGCAGTTTAACTAGTCTTACCTGTCTTAATTCCCTTAATAACACACCATCCGTCATAAACTTTATTTCTGTTTTTTGGTTATGTTTTTTTATATCTTATGCGATAAGACACCTTTTCTGGCATATTCAATTCTTCTCCTACTCTAGCAGACATAGACATTGCTGCAAATCTACGAGGCTCAGTAATCGCTATCTTTTTACCAGTTCTAAAAACAAAAAATATAAACAGTTTAATTTTATATAAATTTTCATAAATGATCTAGCACAATTTTCATTATTAAGTAACTTTTAATAAAATGTTTATAATGTATATCAAAACCTTTTCATTATTTAAAAAATTTTTTTTGTGTATAAGACTTTTAAAAAATTTAGCATAGTTGTAAATGCTGTAATTTTTTTTTATTAGAATTTGGCAAGATTTAATATTATTTAATGTAAAAATAAATTTTTAGATGAAAAGCTTAAATTGAAACAAATATATTATTTTTTTGCACCATACATAGTAGATTTAATATATTTTTAGAAAGACAATCAGAAACAAAGAAAAAATAAATTTTAAATTTTGTATTTGTAAAACTAATAGTTCTGAAACTTTATCTCTATGAAATGTTCTACCCAACTCTTTTTTCGTTATAAAAAAACTACATGACTTAAAATTTCACTTTAATGGTTTATTTTCTAATATAAAAGCAATAGATTTCTTATTAAAAATAAATATCCAGTTCACCTGATTCCAGAAAATTAATTTAATTGTAATTAATGAATATGCACAGATCCAAATGATGACTATCTGAAAATTTGATTTTTTTTCTCAAAAACAGATATTTAAATTGTCAGAACAGTGTATTGAAATATTCTGTAATAACATAGAAGTCAAATTTTAGTTCCATCAATGAAAGGAAGCCAAAAATTTTAATTTCTTAAAATGTATATTAAAACTTGCATTAAGAAAATCATTCCTGTTTTCAAGATTATTTAAAATTTGATATTTCTGTGGAAAGTATGTTACTCTTTCCTTTCAACCTACTTAAAGATCTCTTTTAAGGATTTTAACTGTAATTAATTATGTAGGAAATATATATGATATTAATCAGGCTCTGAAGTGATATTACTAAATTATGTGCCATTGTTTCATAGATATTAGATGTTTAATACCAGCTTATATGTGTGTGGCAATTTTACAATATATGGTCTATGGTATGTAAGTTATAACTAACCTTCTTAATTAAACATACTTTCAGACTGCATAAATTAAGATCTTAAAATTAATACATATTTATATTTCAAAATTTATTAATAAAAATAATTCAATAAAAATTAAGATTAAACCCTACTTTAAATGACATTAAAAACGAGGAACAGTAAATTACAATTGGGATACATTAGAGAAAATTTTATGGAATTCCTTGGTTTCTTAAAATTAAAATCTTTATCATGCATTCATAACAAATTCAATATTTTTAATAAAACTCCCAGAAATCTGTATGCATCTGCATATATATATATACTTTAATACTTTGAATTTGAAAACAAAACAAATTATGAAAATGATCATGCAAGAAAAGACCTTTTAGAATAATATATCAAATAAGAAAATAACTACCCAATACTTACTGGGTGAAACCAGCTTCATAGGAGAAATTGAGGAACTTGTGTGGTTTTACCACTTCCTGTTTCTCCATGAATCAAAACAACAGGATTTTCTTTAATAGCTTCGATTATTGCTTGTTCTTCACCATAAATTGGCAGGGCTTCTCTTAAAGCCTAAAATATAACATAACAAAAATTAAATACTTTAAAAAGTTGCATAATTAGCATAATAATTATCTGTACAATACATTTTTTTATAATAAATTACAAATTATAAACAAATCCTTTTTTTTTTTTTTATTAGTGAAAACAACACAAAATTATTTTAAAATATAATAAGTAAAAATAAAAAAATTTTTATAAAAATTACTAGTATCTAAAAGTTCTCAAATGGACTTCCTTTTACCATTATTTTTTAAATCAGGATGTTAACTAATAAGTCTGTTTATTATATTAATCTCTTTTTTTTTTTTTTTTTATTGAAAAAAAAAAATTACAAATAAAATCAAAATTATATTTAAACAAATATTATTAATATAGATAAATTTATGTGTTACATGTTAGAAACTATTAATATGAAGCAATAATAAGTAATATAAAACTGAGATTAAAATGCATATGTAATAAATAGTTTCTTTTTAACTTAAGTTATCAAACTATAAATCAGGATAGGAAAATTATAAATTATAATAGAAATATTTTAAATCAGAATAGAAAAATAAATTCAATTATTTAAGCTCCTTGAATGAATAAAATAACATTTTGCATGAAGATATAACATTACATATTTAATAACATACACATATAAAAGCTAAAATAACAGAAAATTTATAAAATCAGGAAAAAAGAAAAAAACAGTTTGCACATGGAGGAACATTTGAAAAATTTTTATTTAACAAAGCACTTACTTGAATTTCTGGTTTTCGATTAACATTCACAAATACAGCAGGTTTTTGAGTTTTTTCTTTTTGTTTTATATTGCCTGTAACTTCTTTTTCATTACTCAAATTTACATTTTTATTGGTTTCAGAGATTTTAGATTTGTTATCAGTCTGAGAAGACTTTTCTTTTTTTCCCTCTTGTTCAACATTCTCTGTTTTTAATCCAAATATTACTTGATCATCAAGATCTGGGAAACTATAATCACTATCAGAATCAGAAGTTTCTGAACAGGATGATCTTTCTTCAACAGAACTTTTACTTGGATCTAATTTACTTTCGTTTGTTAGCTCCTTTGTCGGGCATATTTTTTAAGGGTCTTTTTACTGAATCTGAAGTTCTACAATCAAAAACAATATATTATGGTTAAATTGGTTATATATATAATAAAATTAATTTAAAGATAATTTTAAAATCCAATTATTCAAAAATAAATATTTATAATTAATGTAAGATGCTATTTTCAAATAAAAGTTAGCTCAATATATATTAATTAATCTGAAAACAAATCAAGTAAACGACAGCAAAAAACAAACATGATAGCAAAACAGCCACTCTATTATCTTAAATTCTATTGTATATCTCATGAAACAACTTAAAAAAAGTCTGAACTTTATTAAGGTAACTATAAAAACAGTGAAAAATATTTCTCTGATTTTTCCTGACTAAAAACCAACACTACCCTGACTTACAGCTACTAATCATATTAGTTTCCTGGCTTTTTCCGTACTCAGTATCAATGTAAGTGTACAATACACATTAACAAAGGTAATATTACCAGTTCTTTAATATGCAAAAATTATATATAGTTTTATGAAATTCAATTTTTTTAGAAAAATAATGAATATTTAAAAAAAAATCTATTCAAACAGTATATTACAGTAAACTCTAAATTATTACAAGATAACCATTCTTATTAAAATAAATACAGATCAATTATGTCATTTAAAAATATTAGATTATTAAGAGGAATTTATATGATTTATTGTAATAATTGTCTTCTTTTTAAGAAACTCATGAAAAGAAATAGCAAAATGCAGTTCTCCCTTAATGTTTTGTTTTAAAGGCGACACAGTACCACTGAATTTTTTCCCTTTTTTTTTTCCCCCACTATGTGCACATATAATGGAAGCCCAATTTAAGGCGCAGAATTAATAATTAAAAATATAAATAGCAAATTAAAGTATACATTTAAAGCATATGCTAAAGGATATTTGATTAAATAATTTATACTTAATAAACTTAAAATATATATAAATGGCAATTCATTAGATTTATTTTCAGCAATTAAATATATAAATAACAATACTAAAAGATTTTGAAGTAGACATAAAGAATAAATTTAGGCTTAATACACAATAAATAAAATATTAACAATAAAATATTTAAAAACATTAAAGTCCTTATTTTTCTAAATTGGCTTAAGTAGTTAAAAAGAAAGCATGAGAACAAGCAGAGCACAGGTAAAAGCAAACACACACAGTAGTCAAAGACGTTTAAAATGAGATAGTCATAATCTGGATAGTCTTTCATAAAAAAACCTGGATGTAAACTTGCCCTAAAACAAGTAATAATCCGAGTTGACAAGCATGCTTGGTTATACAATCGCGATCGTGCATATGCTTTGCAAAAATTCATTATCAGCAATTTTTACTGATTTTTAGATATTTTTAAGAATTTCCCTGACTTTTCCAGATTGATAAAATTCCTTGACTAACCAGTTCTATTTATATAAGCTTATGTTCCAGACTTGTAAAAATAATTAAACCTGTCTCACCTTATAAAACCAGAATTCTTCCATTAACATATTTTTTAAATAATAGATAAAACAAATTTAAAAACATTCCTTTTCGATAAATTTTTTTTTTTTTTTTTTTTTTTTTTCAGAAAACGGGAAAGAACATTAAATATTAGCCAGAGTCCATTTTATTAAATTTCAATAGTATTAATTGAATGCAACGACTAAACAAGAAATTTTTTTAATTTATTGTACTTCTTAATTATAGGATCCTGTTATAATGTGGATTAAAATAAAGTGGATACAGTTATTACACATGTAGAGAGATTTCCTTTAAAGGATAAAAATTTTTATTACTCATAATTCTTTTTAAATTCATTGTCACATGATGGCATTCAATACAGTAATATTTTATAATTCATTACATTTTGCAGATGATAAAATTGTATATATATATATATATAAATATGAACTCAAAGCAAACAAATATAACTTTCTCTTTTTCAAATAACTGCCCTAAATCTAAAATTGTGTTATGTTAATGTAATAATATGTTCAAAACAAAGTAACAAGATATATTGGTATTTTAAATTCAAATAAGTTACAATAGTAGTTTATTTTTAATTATGTTACAATGCAAATGATTAACTTGTAATTCATTATTTCATTTAAAAAATGTGAAAAGAGAAAATACAATACTTACTCAATACTATATTTTATTTTAGTTTTTAATAGTCTAATTTGTAACTATAATATTCAACATTTTATTACACAACAATATTAACACAAAAAGCAGTGCTTTTTTTTTCATTTATTGCTTTACTTTTGAATTAATCTGCATATAACAGTGGCCACCGATGGCAATGTTACAACAAGCCATTCGGGTATATAATACTAAATCTAGGTGAAAAATAATTCTGTACTTGAAGTGTTCTAAATGATAAAAATCACAAATAATAATTTGTATTTATATACAATTTTAAACAAAATATTAATAATTTTACTTTTTCAATCCACATGCCTGCATCTTTGAAGTTGAAATAAGACGTTCCAATTCTTTATTTCTTGCTTGAACTGTTTTCAGTGATTGAAGTAGCTCAGCTTTCTAAATAAAATATTACATTAACTTGTTTCTGTTATTTTTATTAACTGATTTCATGAAAATAACATATTGCTAGATATCTTCTTTAAATAGTATTTATTAACTTAATTTTGTCAAAGTTGCAATTTAGATGATGAAAATTCCTTAACATATTGGGTTTAAGAAAAATTTTTTGATAAAAAAAAAAAAAAAGCTTTCCTTTAAAAAAATATTTTAATTTTTTTTTCTAAAATATAAGACAACATGTTACCTAAAAATAAAATTTAAATTAAACATTGTGAATAGTAATAAGAATAAATAATTTATAATAATAAAATTTTTTTTTTTCTATATTACTAAACAAATGCACTCATACTGCCACATTACAACTTAAATATTTAAATTTATTTAAATAAATTATTATAACTTTTAAAATATGTATGTAAATTGTATAATGTGAATGTTTATATCTTTTTTTTAAATAAATAATAAATAATTGTTGACTACCTGCACACATATATCTGGGGTACAACTTCTAATTAATTTTATTTTGGAAAGATCACTGATCTAGTCTATTATCTGAAACTTCCAAAAGTGACTTAAATTTTTTTAGATAAAGTTGTAACAAATCATTTATTCTGTTCTGTTTTGCATATGCATCATTTGGGACTTCATAATGAACACTGTCATTGTTATTGTTAAAAATTAGCAGTGCTTTTCATTTCATGTCGATAATAATAAAGATTGATTATTTCATACACAGAATCCAATTCTGCCGACCCACTCTTCCACAGCGGAAAATGAAGCTTTTACCATCTGAGCAGACTCAAAGCAATTCGGAAGATCCTGTTCAGTAAGACAGTGATAAAGATTGGGAGGGAAGTGGACATGATCAGATGAGCAACATAAAGATCAACCTGAAACCAACAA